>CAUYQG010172245.1:0-11113 GCA_963574415.1 Tarsius wallacei
CCGCGGGTTCGAGACCCGCCTGGGCAGGCGAAACCTCATCTCTACAATAAATCAAAAAAATTAGCCGGGCGTGGTAGCGCGCGCCTGTAATTCCAGCTACTCGGAAGGCTGAGGCGGAAGGATCGCCGGAGCCCAGCAGATCGAGGCTGCGGTGGCCGGGAGCGGCCACTGCACTCCAGTCTGGGTGATCCAGTGGGACTCCAACTCAAAAAAAACCAAAAACAACAACAACAACAACAAAATACTAGATATGACTAGACTCACACACACTAAGATGCCCTTGAATTATGTGTGTGGAAAAGTTAGCTAAAATACAAAATTGTACATTGTATATTGTAAAATATTGTTTTTACAATAGTAAAAACAAAAAAGTATCTAAAAGTAATCTGAAAACAGGTTAATAATGTGTTTAAATTTATATTCCACTTTGAATAAAATAGAAATTTTAGATAATACACTTTAGATTTGGTTGATGAAAAAAATTGATGCAGAAATCTTGTCAGCTGGCTCATACTCAAACAGCACTTTTAGGCTAAAATAAAATATTAAGGGCATACACATACCCTTTTTAATAACTAATCTTTTCAACCATTTTTTGATTATGGTCTTAATCAGGTTGGAACAGAAACCATCTCACTGTTCTTCTCTGTCTGTCCAGCTGTCCTGGATCTGTCCTGGGATGGACCAGCTTGGGTTCAAATGTGTTTCACTTTAACAGCACCTTACTTAATAACTAGCCAGTACATAGTTGACAGATTTTTGATGGGCCACCTAAAAGAATATTGTTTTTGTGAATCCATGCCTGGGGTTCTAAGGACTAATATGTTATAACTTAATCACATTGCTTTTGCATGGTCAAAATAGTTCTTTACCAACCCAGAATACATGACTCCTCAGAATGTTGCTTCTTGCCCCCGTTGACATATTCTAGGGCACACCATCTGCAGTGTGTCTGCTCTATGGACAGTTTCTTTATCAATTAGGACCCTTGAATGTTAAATGTATACAACTCAAACTGACTACAAAAGGAAATTAACTAGGAAGGTTCTAGTGCTAATCACTGAAAGGAATAACTAAAGCACTCAACTCTAGGAAAGATAGGAACAAAAACCTCTCAAGCAACTGCCGACACAGTAAACCATGACAAGACCTCAGCCAGCACTCTGTCTCTCATCTTTGCCTCTCTTTGATGTTTGGATTTGGATGGATGTTCTGTAATAAAAAATTACTGCTTTCCGGGCAAATTGATCAGCACCACATAAATATTAGAATAGAAAAACAAATGGTTTTTTATCCTCAATGACGTAGGTACAGATGTGAAGATTTGTACAGTACCCTTGGCACTTCTGAACCCTGAAGAAACATGTGCCAGGTCACTTGAGTGAGATTGAAGGAGACTTGACCAAGTTGGTAAATTCGTTGAACTTGAGGTGAGCTGAGAAAATCTGAGAAGTAACTCACCACTATCCTTCTCTATAGCTGGTCCTTGTACATACTCAGTTTTACAAAGCTCATTCTACATGACAAAATACACATTCACAAATACATGCAATGTGTGTTTACCTAGGAGAATTGCCCTGGGAGGGTTATAATCAAGTTACTCCATCCATAGGATATCTTATTACACCAACCACTATAATATCAAATATGCTTTCTGCAAAGTACAAGAACTATAGTTGTCAGAAACTACCAGTTTGCTTATTTCCAACTTCACCTTCTGGAAAAAAGGTTTTTGTCATAAGAAAGATTTCCAGAAAATAATGCTGAAGTTCTGACTTGGCTCGCATGCTTACTCTTCGACAAATCACTCTTTCCAGAGAGCTTACAGTCATGCATAAAGATAATAACACCCTTTAAGACCACAAGTAAAGTGAATAACAGGGAAGGAATAATCCCTAAAAGTATGAAAGCAGATTTTCCAAGGGAGAGAATGAAATCTACATAGGAACAAACAAAACTTGCTACAGGAGATAGGCTGAAAAGAAACAAGCAAAGCTCAAAACAAGGGGAGTTCATCCAAAATGGAATTTATTTATTTTAAAACAACTGTATATTTACTCTTACATGTTTAAACTTCAGTCATCTTCAAAGTACTCTCCATTTGATGCAAGACGCCTATTGAGATGCTTTTCCCACTGCTCAAAACAGTTTTTGAACTTGTCAATTTTGATGCCTTTTAGAGCTTCTGCCATTTTTTGTTTCACCTCTTCCACATTGGCAAATGTTTCCCTTTGAGAACTTTTTTCATCTGGGGAAACAACAAAAAGTCAATCAAAGTCATTCATGACGAAAGAGGGTGAGACATGGGGGTTTTTGGTCAAAAACTGCTGAACACTCAGCATGGTGTGGGTAGGTGCATTGTCATGGTGGAAGACCAGTCACCTGTTTGCCACAACTCGAAACATTTCTTCCACAAATCATGACACAACCTTCTCAAAACTTCCAGATGAAAACTTTGGTTGACCATTTGATCTGGAGGAACCAATTCTGAGCCCACTCTTCAAAAGATAATTTCATTTTGGGGTGTTCCCTTTGTAGAAGAGTACAACAAAATAACTGCTGTGGATAGAAATCTCATTTATACTAGAAAAGACCCACTTAGATTTATGTAATCACAACATCTTTATTTAAGGTTATTCAAATTCATATATGTTTTTTATGGACATCTTTAAAATGAACCAATTTCTTTCCTTTTAATTAAATTAAACCACGCCATGAATAAAGCTTTTATTTATTAACTCCAGGAAAATTTTAAACATTCCATAGCTTTAGTTCACCTAAACTAAAACATTCATAGTATTTTTTGATATTCATTTCACTGTACATTGTAGCTAAAAAAAATTTTTTTTATTTAATCTGCTGAATTAATTTAAGCATGAGTTTGTTTTCTAAATGCTTTTTGCATTTCTACATGAATATTTACAGTTAAGAGAAAAAAGTTTTTAAAGCTTTGATTGTGCCATTTACATTAAATGTTGCATTCACTTAAAAATCAAGGATACTGATAATTTTATGTAGAAATGATTCTTGAGAACTTTCACAAAAACTTACACTTATGCCCTTTAATCTTTATAATCATCAGGCATCACTTTAAAGAAAAACACTTACAAACTAACAAAACTGAATACTAAAAACAAATGAAAAAGTTTTAAAAGATATTTTCAAAACACAGCTGGCATATAGATAACCATTAGCTTTGAAATTCATAGCTACTTAATTTTTTTCTCAAACAGGTGGCAAAGGCTTCTTGCCAAGGGCAAACGTAGCACCCAAAAAATCATTAAAATACCATTGTCAGCTGGTTTCCAAAGTACTAATGACAGCTTGACACTGCCTCTAGAGTTGAAGTTCACAGTTAGTCAACCCCTACTAAGCTGATAAAGGCTAGGAGAAAATACATGACAAGAAGGGAGTACAGTATAAAATAATTATACACAGATCATTCAAAAATGTTAATGTTAAATGTGGTTATCTGTCAATCTGAATTTTTAACCTATTTCTTTCAGCCACTGTGGACAAATAAGTAGGAAACATCATAGAGACAACAAAGGTCATTTGAATCTATGGTCTCACTTATTCAGGAGCTGAAAAAACTGATTCCCTTTACTCCGTCTTCTCTCCCTCTCCCAGGGGAAGGGCTTAAGGGACGTGATAAGAACTGCCAGTAATAAAATATTATGGTATTTGGTTTTCTGGAACCAGAGATCTAAAGGCTAAGTTAATTGGAATTTCTCAGGAAATTCTTTCAATACAAATATATAATTAATCCATTTTTATGTATAGTTTGACCAAATTTCTTGTCTTAACATTAAGTGATTAAAACATTCTTACTAGTGTTGATTACATGAAAGTGGAGAAGGGAAAGAGAAAATGTTGTACTTATATGGATGAGGAAACAAATAGTTCAGAAATAAAAATCAGAAGTGATCTAAATTTTCCTGAGGTGGAAATGAACATCTAGGGAGTTTGGATGATAGAACATTGCTGGAACTCATGACAACCAGGTTTCCAGTAGATTGGATTTGACCCTCTTCAGCCTGATGTGTTGGTTTGGGGAGAAACTTGCTATCTTTCTTCTGTACCAAGAAAACATCTTAGATAGTTCTGAATCATAATATTTATTCACTTGAATTGAAAATAAATAATGGGTTTATTTAGTTTCTCTTCCACTATATCGTGAGCTGTTTAAAGCTATAAAGTATCTTCTAATTTCTTTATTCCAAGGGCAATGTAGGAATACCTTTGTATTTATTTGGGGGACAACAAGGCTGGAGGTTCATTCTGGGGATGAATAATTTGAGATCTGTAGAGAGTTTAGAAGAGTCTGTATCCTAAGACTCAGGCAACATGAGCAATTATTACCATCTAGCAAATAACTATTCATTGTTTATCACGTCCTTTTTATTTTATAACAGACAAAAGACCACCAAAATAACTTCCTTGATTCTAAAATTATGTTGTGGGCAATGGTAGTTCACTTTTGAAACTGTGCTATTCATGTAAAACAAAGAGAATAAGGAAAGTGTTCATTGTTTATTTTTAATTATACAACTTTTATATCTTATTCCTTGTGAGGAAGTGTTATTTACATAGATATTTACAGTCTCACAGTTTACCTATATAATCATATAACCATGTATGATAGATTAATCATGTTTCAAATATTACAACAGAATTTTTGTGGTTAGAAATCTTATTTGCAAGATTAGTGTGTCTCCTATCCGTGCACTCCTCAGTAATCTTTTGATATTAACTTTTCACTGCTTAGAGACCACTTACTCATTACTAATTGTTACAGTGCTTAATCAGATTTATCATAATTATTTTTGTGCATTTAATGTAACTCATACTCAAAAGATAGAGGAGTGTATGTAATTACAACCTTTTCTTTTATCTCCAGACTTTTTGTGTTAATAACGCCAGTAGCCCAAAAAATAGGCTATAAAGTAGTCTGCCTAAGGGATCCTAAAAATTGTGAATACTTTAGCATAATTAATTCAGTTTTCCACATCTTTAATTATTGTTAAGCATCATTTATTTACTAAATAGCGTACATGAATTTCTGTGATGTGAAATCCACTAAGCTTAGCAACCGTGTCATATAAAGTGGACACATAATGCACAATTGTTATCTAACTAACCATAAAGATTTTACACTAAGAATGGAAGAAATAAGAGTATAGGCGAATGAGGCGTGGATGCATGAAATGTGAAGTAATATGAAAAGTCATCAAACCCAAAATTAATTAATTAACTAAATAGTGAATAAAATAACTCAGGACAAAAATGAAATAATGTTGACAAAAATGGCCTATAAATTCATAAAGACTGAGCTTTCTGAGACTATTGTATTAGGGAAAAATAAATTTAAATAATATAAACTCGTGGGAAATTTAAAAAATTACCATATCTAAAGGCACCTTAAGCATTTTTTATCTGATAATTTGCCAATAACTGTCTTAAGTAATTTATTTAATATTTATGACTTTATTGTACGAACCTTCTCCAGATAAAGTGAATGAAGTCTGAGATATGTGACTTATTCAAGATTACATGTGTTTGAAGGTTTAAAGGTGGCTGCAAATACAGGTTTTTAAAATTCCAAAATCTTTGTGAAGCTTTTAATATCCTGAAACCTATTCAGCTAGGATGTGAAGAAACAGCAAAATTTGAAAAGTTATACTACAGAAAATAAAATAGTCCAAAAACAAAAAACAAAAACAAATAAAGAACTTGAGCAAAGTACAATATCAGAAAACATGAACATACACAAACAAGCACACATAAAAGATATTCTGTTATGACCTGGGTTGCAAAGATGTAGACCAAAATTCAGGAAATAGTTAGGGAAAATTATTGAATTAAAATTACAAAGTTCAAGTTGTACAGGTCAAAGGCATAGAAGCAAGCTTAGAAATTACAATCTAAAGCGGTGAAGAGGATTCTGACTGTATATAATCGAGAAATGAATAAAATGATATAAAATGTAAATTAGATCAGGGTGACCTGAATCACTATGGAGAGGCTAAGAATCTTTAAGTCAGGTAATTAGACAGAGGTCATGTAAAATTGGAAGGCAGGTCTAGTACTGACCGAGAGTTCAGGAGTAAGCCAAGTGACTGAAAAATAGTTCTAAAGTACTAGTATTGAGTATAAAACAAGTAATTATTTAGGAGTTTTATGGATAATGTTTAAGTTTTTAGTCTCCTGGCATATGAATGACATCTACTGCAGAAACTTTCCTGGAGTCTCTCCATCTCCCTCACTCTTTCCTCCACTTGGAATAAGGAACACTCTTATCCGCTCAGTGGCTTAACTTAATTTGGAAGAAGTACCCAAGCATGTTCTGCCTCGATTTGTTTATTTCAGAGGCTGTCGGAATTTGATAGGAAATACATATTTTCTGCATCTAGTCATTCACCTACGACTTCATTGGTCATAGGAGATAAAGTCTTAGTGATTTCATTCCTCTACAGATCTACATTCTTTGATGGTCTGTATAAATAATAGAGCATTTTAGTCTCCATCTGACTTACTTCTGTGTCTATCTCTGAAAAATTCTGAACTTTGAGAAAGAGGATATAATTTATTAATTTCATCTAATTCCAACCAAAGTATTCATGTGCCAATGAGTGTATACCAGAAACCAGTATGCTGATGTTCAACTACAAGTGACAATTGCCTGGATAATGCTGATATTTTACATGTTATGTTGTTCTTTACAAAAATATACACATAGGTATTTTTTAAAATATAGTTTATCTTAATTTCAAAGCAATGATATACAGTAGGCTGGGTAGGGGCAGAAACTACCTGAGTAAAATAACATTTTTTTGCCAAGCATTTTAAGTATATATATATATATATTTGTTGTTAGGTAGTATATTAAACACAAGATCATTTTTACTACACTGTGGCGCTAGTTGAAAAATAAAACACAGAGGCAAATAGAGATTAAATTTTGACTCCACTTTAATAAAATTGATTGGCAAAAAGATTTGGGATCTATATTCATAAAATTGGGTTGCTAGTAATTAATCTCTGGATTATACAGACTTATCTACCCATTTATTAGCAAACTGGACAACTTCAAGATGTCCCTCAAAAGGCAGAATCTCACTATATCCAACAAGATGCAAATTTGCTGCAGACAGATCAACTAGAAAAGATAGAATCCAGAAGAAACATGCAGAAGGCTTTCTCCAGCCAGATCAGATATCACTCCTTCCAAGTGGAGGAGAAAGTTTGAGGCTGAGCAAAGTTGGGGCAGTTCTTCTCATGCAGTGTTTGTTATTAATGTGGCTCCTGTGGGTCAAGATGGATATGCTCTATAATTTATGTACCTGTGAAGAAAAATAGTGTGCTTCTTTCAATAGTCAATAAATCAACAGGTAAGTCCAAGTCAGTGCTTCTTATCCACCTAATTCACACATTTTGTTTTCACCATCAATTAGATTAAACAATTCCTTTACCCTGTAAGAACTTGTTCAGTAATTTTGGCCAAGTCATGTTTACAACTCCAAAGTCATTTAAAACACATTCCTGACTAGTAGGTGGTCTAGAATGAAGGTCAGTTCTTAAGTCTAACAGTTTAATTGAGAAGAAAGACTAAATATATTCTTTAAATTTGAAGATGATCAAAGTCTACATCCTATTATGTAAGAACTTGATTTGCAATTTTAACCATTACATTTTCTTTTTTGAATCACAGAAATATACGAAAAATGGAAGGAGCTATTTTCCTTTAAAATCACAGTGAAAATAATGTTGTATACAACATCTATGTAGTGAAAATGTATGCAAACTGTGGACTCAGAATTTAATTTTTCAGTAAGTTGCTTATCCTATATTTCAAGGACTAAAGGATGATTTGAAAAGGAGACAAGGAAATATGTTGCTCTCAAAACAAAGCTATGGCTAGAAATTGGTATACAAAAGATGTACAACTTTAAAATTTCCAGTGTCAAGGTTTTGGATGACATTTCTGTCAGATATATGAGAAGCTTAAATGCATTCTTAAGTTAAAAGAAAATTTGTCATAGTTGTAAGTATGCTGTTTGCTGTAGCTTTAATATTGAAGGAACTATCTTATTTGACAACTCTATACCAGATGGAGTGCATATTTTTTAAAAAAAATTAAAATGCTAATCCATGAAGCTTTAAAAAATAGACTTATATTTTGGTTTGGGACTAATGTTTGAAGAGATTGCCAAAAAAAAAAAAAATTAAACCTTTCTCATAAAGCATATCCATGGTTTCCTACATACTCATTTTCAACTCATTAAAAATTCCATTTTGTCAATCAAATAATTGACTAAGTCGAGAAACATCTAGATTAACTTAACATAACTAAACACAATATCAGGTTTTCAACCATAGTCTCTAATTTCAATTCCATTTGCTCTTTCCAGAATTCTGATCAGTAATTAAAAGCAGGTACTGACTCTACAAGCATATAACTCTAGATGAAACAGAAATTTGTACTTTTGAAAATATGCCAATGTTAGAATATTTTTAGGTCATCTTCCTGAAGCCAAAATTTTAAAAAAGTTCACCATCCTGGGTGGAAGTGAATTGTGATTCTTCAAAGAACAGGTCAGTTTTATTTTTAGTCTTCTAGGAACACTTGATTCTGGAGTAAGAAATGGAAAATAGCATGGTGGATCTATATGAGAGTAGCAAAATCATTATCAATTGCTTCCCCTGACCTATCCTTGCTCACCATTCCCCCTTCTCACCTATGCCATTTCTTCTTAACTGGAAGGAAAGGAAATGTGATGTAAAACTCACAAACTCTTAGATAATCTGTGCCATATGGAACTGTGCCAACAGGGAATATAATTGACAGAAAGCAGGAATCTGGTTCACTGAGTACCCGGGACCTGAAAACTAAATTGATCACCTAACCTTTTTGAATGATATCTTCGGTCTTCTTCTCAAACAACTCCCAGTCACTTACCCGGATCTTCCATCAAGATGGAGCAATAAAAGTATGCCTGTAAATACTTATGTTCACATTTACAAAAACATATATGAACAAAAATTAAAATATATCAAATGTTAAAATAGGGTAAATATTAACAATATATCAATCTCGAATGCTCTTAATGCTATAAAAATAATATTCTTGCAAGTTTCTCTGAAAAAATATCTAAATGAAAGGTATTTCTCAAAAAAGAGAAAAGATGGAACCATTCAGATTCACTCTAAGTAATTATTTGCTTCATGTTCATACATTTTTCCATGGATAAGGCCTGGTTGGTTTGTTTTTGTGACTGAGATGACAACATTTGTGATTGCCATTTTTGCCTTTGTCAGATCCTCTGACATTCAACTGTGCACTCACTTCAATCTTGCTTTTGAAACACACAAACACACACAGACACATACACACACACACAAATTCTATAGTTATTGTTTTCCTTCCCTATTTCCTTCAGTATGTGACTGAATGCCATATGGAACATATCTCTCTGAATTCACTGACTTCATAATCTTAATTCTTTAATTAAACATAAAACACAAGCTATATTTCCCTTATAAATAATAAAAAGATTCACTTATTGTTATTGTTAAAACATTCTCCCTTCCAAATATCCCTTTTTTTGAGTCCTAGACATTTAGACTGTACCTTATCTGAAGTATGAAGAGGTTTAAATTAATTACGGTAAAGATGAGGAAGCTTAGTCCTAGTTAATTGGGAGGAGGCTGAGGCAGGAGGATCACTTGAGGCCATGAGTTTTGAGTGGCAGTGAGCTATGGCACTATGATCACGCCTGTGAATAGCCACCGCATGCCAGCCTGGGCAACAGAGTGAAACCTGGTCTCTCAAAAAAATGAGGAGGAAGCTGTTCATAGATATGAGCTTGCAAATGAAAAAGAGACACAGAGACAACCTTAGAAAAAATCCTGGTAAAGAGTTGGCTGGAGAAGTAATATGTAAGCCACATTTTTGTAGTGTATATCCTATGTTTATTTTTATGTTTATTCTAATTTCAAAGATGTGGGGTGCAATTCAGGATTAGGTACATAAATGGTCATCCTACTTGTAAAGTTTGAGTATCCGTATTGACGTTATGTGCGCCCCCTCCTTCCCCTGGCAGTGTCCCAATATTGCCAATCTCTTTCTTATATCACTATGATAAATATTCAAGGTCCACTTATGAGTGAGTACATTTTACTCGGATATTTGTTTCTGTGATAGATCTCTGAGTATTACGGACTCTAAATCCATCCAAGTTGCTGCAGAGTCCACAATTTTGCTTTTCTTTATGACTGTGTAATATTCCATCATGTATTGGTACCACATTTTTTATTATACAGTCCTCTTTCAATGGGCAGCACGGTTGGTTCCATGTTTTTGCTATTGTGAATAATGCTGCAATAAACATGTGTGTGCAGTTTTCTTTTTTGTAGAGTGGTTTGAGTTTCTCTGGGTATATTCCCAGAAGGAGGATTCTGGGTCGTATGGAAGATCGTATATTCTATCTTTAATCCATGATATATTAGGGAAACATTGTTAAAGATACTACTTCGTTTCAGTTGTACTGTGGAAAATTTTTAGAAGGAAGGATGACCTGCTTGGAGATAACTGATAGAGTAAACAATATCACTTCCTCTTGTGTCATGCATCTTAGTGGGACAGGCAGTGGTACTGGAAGTTGAAGGATAAGCAAAGCCATGTAAAGCAAGATTGCACTTTAGAAAATAGGCCAATGTTAAAATATTTTTAGGTTACTTTCCTGGGGCCAAAATGTTTTAAAACTCACTATCCTGGATAAAGTGAATTGTGATTCTTCAAAGAACTGGTCAGTTTTATTTTTAGTCTTCTGGGAATGCTTGATTCTGGACTAATAAATGGAAAATAGCATGGTGAATCTGCATACTTTGGGGAATACCAGTAGCAGCGTAAATATTTTGGCAAGGTATGTATAAGAGAACCGGAATAGCATAAACTGATAGAACTGCCTCAAAGTATTTGTAAAACAGCCCCTGGGGAAATGCTTGAGAATAATAATTTGAGGAAGGAGATTGTTAATCTATAGAAATTGAAGTTAGATACTCATAATAATTTTGTCCTAAAGAGGAAATGGAACTATATGTTTTTGTTTTT
>CAUYQG010172248.1:0-15707 GCA_963574415.1 Tarsius wallacei
ACAGACCTGTACAGCATGTGACTGTACTGAATTCTGAAGACAATTGTAACACAATAAGGATTTGTGTATCTAAACATAGAAAATACATGGTAAAAATACATATAAATTTTTTTTTTTTTTGAGTTGGAGTCTTACTCTGTCGCCCAGACTGGAGTGCAGTGGCCGCTCCCGGCCACCGCAGCCTCAACCTGCTAGGCTCCGGCGATCCTTCCACCTCAGCCTTCCAAGTAGCTGGAACTACATGCGCGCGCTACCACGCCCGGCTAATTTTTTTGATTTACTGTAGAGATGAGGTCTCGCTTGCCCAGGCGGGTCTCGCACCCGTGGGCTCAGGCAATCCACTCACCTCAGCCTCCCAAAGGCGTGGGATTACAGGCTGAGCCACCGAGCCTGGCTCATATAAAATATTTTTATAGGTATACCTGTATAAGGCATTTACCATAAATAGAACTTGCAAGTTTGGAAGTTACTCAGGGTAAGTCAGTGAATGAATGGTGAATGAATGTGAAGGCATAAGATATTGTATACTGCCGTAGACTTTATAATCACTGTACAATTAGGCGGCACGAAATTTATTCTTTAAAAGTTTTAGTCTTCAATAATAAATTAACCTTATTTTACTGTAACATTCTTACTTTATAAGCTTTAATTTCTTAGCTTCTTTCTTGGCTTTTTCTATGTAACACGGCATAAAATAACACACTGGACAGCTGTTTAAGAAGTTTTCTGTATATTCTATAATGCTTACCCTATAAGCTTTTTCCTAGTTTTCATTTCTCATTTTTATTCTTGGTTTTTAAACTTTTGTCAAAAACTAAAAAATAAACACACACATTAACCTAAGCCTACACAGGGTCAGAATCATCAGTATCACTGTCTTTCACCTCCACATCTTGTTTCACTGGAAGGTCTTCAGGGTCAATAACAGGCATAAAGCTCTCATCGCCTATGATAACAACACCTTCTTTGGGAATATTTCTTGAAGGACATGCCTGAGGCTTTTCTTGAGAAAACATCACTCTTTTTAGAAATATGTTCTTGATGGTTTCCTTGGTTTGTTTCTTTTTAAATCAAATTTGCTTGTAAGTAGATAACGCTCCACAAACATTCCTCTCCATTAATGAAAACCTCTCTGTGTCAGGGTCCATGCTTCGAGCTTTTTAAGGAACTTGTTTAGGTTTGCAAAATTCTTTACTAAAGCCTGCACTGTGAATTTTTGGGGGTTTATTCTACTTTTTCTTCTCCTATAGTTTCCTTTTATCTTGCCTCTTCTTCAGCTATGTGTTCTTGTTTCAGTTCCAACAACTCCTCATTAGCCAAGTCCTAAGGAATTACCTCTTGGAGCTCCTCAATGTCATCCTCACGCACACTCACGTTAAAGTTTTGCTGCCATCACAACCACAGTATTGTTGATTTTGGCAACCGTTTTATCCTTGGAAAATCCTTTGAAATTATGAATGAATCTCTTGAGTCTCTTCTTCCAGATACTATTCACACACTCCTTGGCAACATGACTCCCAGCACAGGCAAGGTTCTTAACAGTTATAGGTGTGTAATCCTTCCAGAATTACATCAGTGTGTTCCTCAGTTGCAGCAATATCCTGGGCAAAAGTCTTCCTCAAGTAGTATGTCTTTATAGCTGCTTGAATTGTACCCCGATCATTAAAATAAAATGACAATAAAAAATAAAAAGTAAATCTCATTACTAAACAAAAAAAGTTGCTATAATCCTGGATTTGTTGCTTGGATCAAGGAAGTGGTATTTAGAGGGAGAACCATCACTTTAAGTTTTGGATGAAGGTCATTAATAAAAGTAGAGTGTGCAGAAGCATTATTAGCAATGAGCAAAATCTTGAAAGTATGTTATTCTCAAATATTTTTCTCCAATAGCCATTCAAGGGAACATCTTGGAAGAGGAGGTAAGTGATTCATGACTATCATCTCTGTTGTACACTGGCAATGTATACATTGCATGCTTGAAGGGCTGGGGTTTTCACTGTGTCAGATCACAAAGGGTTTCAGCTTGTAGTCTATAGCACCGACCATCAAGCAAGACTGTTATCCTGTCCTTAAAAGCCTTGAAACCTGGCATTGACTTGGCCTCCTAGTAGATGAAAGTTCTTTCAGGCATTCATTTCCACAATAGGGAGGTTGTATTGATATTGGAAATTTGCTCTGGCAAGTATTTTTTCTCCACAATCAGCTTACTTAGAGTTTCCAAAAAAATATTCAGTCACCTTCAAATCAGCTGTCACAGATTCACCAGTCACTTTTACATTCTGTAATGAATAATGATTCTTGAATCACTTAAACCACCCAGAGCTAGTAGTAAATTCAGCATCATAGTCAAGTCTAACCTGTTTTTCATCTTTACAAGCAAATTTTTTGCTTTGGATGTGATCATCATGGTGCTGAGAGGATAATCTTCTGTGTCTTGTCGTTAATCCAGGTCGTTAGAAGTTTTCCCACATCTGATGTGGATCCTTCTCAAATTTGTGTGAGTCTCTTTGCCTTCAATGAAGCAAAGCCTTTAACAGCTTTGTCAATTAATTCTTATACTTCAAGATTGTTGCTCTAGTGGAATCAGGCATGACTGACTGATGAGTAAGAACCATCACTGATTTTCCACCCTCCTAGTTTTAAATCACTTTTACTTTGTTATTTTTTTGTATATACTTTCTTTTTCAATTTTATTTATTTATTTATTTTTATTTTAAAGCTGTGGAGTAAATTCAGGATAAGTATAAAAGTGGTCATTGTACAGGAAAAGTTTGGGCCTTCCTTTGACCCCACTTTACCTAGTTTGAGATCAGGTACTCTTATTGATGTCAATATGCCCCATCCCACTCCCAGCAGTTTCCAGCTACTGCCAATGCCTTTCTTATAGTACTATGGTTTTAAGGTCAGTCACTTGACATGGCCTCTTATTGGCAACATTAACAGTAGATCTTGCAATCTTAGGGGTCATGATGAACAAAGCAACATGAGAGTAAGTCAAGCACAAGAGAAAATGTGCAATTAAGAGACATGGTAAACATGAGATGTATGAAGCTGCTGTTAGTAAAATATGGCAAATATTTCACAATAAACTTTTTTATAAAGACAAGAAACACACTAAAATAATGATGACAAAGTATAGTATAATAAATGAATAAAACAGTAACACAGTTGTTTTTATATTATCATTATCAAGTGTCATGTACTGTACATAATTATATATGCTGTATTTTTATATAACTGGAAGGGCAGTAAGTTGTTTACGTCAGCATCAAAACAAACCCATGAGTAATGCATTGCACTATGATGTTATGATGGCTACAATTTTTTTATGTGATAGAAATTTTTCAGTTCCATTATAATCTTGTGGGACCATTATCATGCATTGTTGACCACAACATTGTTATGCAGTGCATGATTTTAAATGGAACAAAAATCTCCTTGCACTATATTTTGAAATAACTTCAGAAGAGATACGTATTATTCAACACTATTTAATAACCAATATCTTATGATTTTTTACTTTTTAAAACACATTATATACATTTCTTCATTTGATCATTATGGTAACAAGTTTATTATTTACACATTTCAGATGAAGGGCATTAAGTTCAAAGAGATTGCGACTCACTAGCAGCAAAGTCAACTTTAGATTCCTGGCTTACCTGGTCTCAGTTTTGTGTTCCTTTCTTCTTATCACATTGCTTTCCATCAGTGGCATTACTTTTCATGATCAGGTAGCGATCATATGATAATGATAATGATGGTAATGAGATGTATTCAAAATGTTTTATGTCTTGCACTTTTATTTGTATTTCAGCCAAAAATAAAAGATAAAAAAAGCCTTCACTTCATGTCCAAATATAAATAAGATGTCATGTTTTATGATCTTGAAAAAAGAAATGTTCTTCTAGTTTTTCCTTAGGCTTTTTTCTTTTATACATTGAAATATTTTTTCAATGCTGTATTCTTAACAGTAAATAGGGTTACAAGAGGGAGTATTCAAACAAAACAATTATAATTTGCTTCAAACATAATCCAATAACCTCATTTCACCCATATTGTTAAAAGGGTTAATTAGACCTACACAGTCACCAGCTAAATATGTTACTATACAAAACCAGTGAATTCAGTTTCCTCCAAAAACATACCTCTGCAGAAGTGGAGCACATAAATGGGGAAGGAGAGAAGATTCTGTGGTATAAGATTCTGTGGTATCCATTTGGTTCCAGCTATCTTGTTCTACCAATTCAGAAAGAAGAGGTAGTAAAGGAGAGAGAGAGAGGAATATTTATTCGTGTATATATAATTTATATATATATATATTAAATAGAAATAGGTAAACAATACAAATAAATAACCTTGACATTGCAAACAAGCTCAACTCAAATCATCAGAAAAGAGCTGCTCTTCTTTTCTGCCCAGACACCTACTAAACATTGCCTCTAATATCCATATGTGTGAATCTGAAGGAGATGAAGGGCTTTTGTTTGTTTGTTTGTTTTGTTTTTGTCCCCCTAATTGTTTTCTATCTGGGTACATCAACATATTTTTTTCTCTTTAACATTTAAGAATATAGTAAGTTTTTTTTATATGTATACCTTGCTTGTTTAGAAGTGTTGTTAATCAGGTCAGTAGTTACCTTATTAGAGATATTAGAAACACATCTGTGTGTATTGATTTCTGGTCCTACTGCACTCCTTGTCGACACTGCACCTTGGGCAAGTTAGGAAGCATTGCTAAGCTTTTCTTTGTTTGCTTCTGAAAGAAAGTCATAATCATGTTTTTCTTTTACTCATAGGGTCAAGAAAAGATTAAATATAAATGGACTCTTAAAATGTAAAATACACATACAATGAAAATGAAAATAAAAAAATAAAATTTATGATACTTCCAAATACAAGTTATTTTCAATCACTCTTAGAACCAGTTATGTCCTAACAGTGAATTTGCAGGAAATTATCTCCCCTGAATGTTTTCTGATAATACTTTGTTATTCAGATTTTAGTTGTGACTTTTAATAATCAGGACTTTTGCCTAATTCAAATTGTTAGTCATCTCAGTTAGCTTCAGTTAGTAAGCTTATATGCCAGTTACTTTTATGGTTTCAGTTGACAAACCTCAAAATTGAAAATTTGTGTTCACAAACTTTATTTCTTTCCAGAAAATAATTATTTCCCTCTGTAAATTTTATTGGTTACTTCTGCTTTCAAGATGTTCTTTAAGGAAGAGGATAAAGAGAATGCTAATCCCTCACTCCAAGCTCTGTGTTAGCATAGCATTTTACAGACACTGTGTATTTGAGTTATGCTTTAACATATTATTCAGTATTTAGAAGCCCATTTATGTCTCAGGAAAAAAACCATGTCCCTGCTTGCTTTGGAGATCTTTGACCTTCAATGTGCTTTGTACAATTACTGTTACACTTTATCTTTCCCAAATCTCTTCCTATTTATGTGTTTATCAAAAGCACACTCAGCATTATGATATAAGCAACAGGGGTCATAAGGTAACATTAGTTGTTAGTGAAACAATGGAACTTACAGTTCTGTAGAGGAGATGAGTTTTTAAGCCCCCAAACGGTTAATGAACAAGAAAGTATATCATTAAGGAAAGCAATTTGTAAATGTGGTTGTCAAAGTTATGAGAATGGAGAAAAGATAGAACAAAATACTTGGCGACAGGTTGCTGGAGGAGATGAGACATCAATTAAGCCTAGTATAGCAGGAAGGAGGATGACTAGAATATAAATGAAAAAAAAATGTGGGGAAAAAGTTTTCAGAGTGAGGTCTCAGAGTGGGAATACTGTGTATAGCTTTTGATGCCTTGAATGAGTGAATATAGTAGGCTATTCCCTTTCACCCTTTTTTAAAAATAAAGATAAATTCATCTATGAGAATGATTTGGAATTTTTCTGGATAGTATCTCAGTGACAATTAATTTTTTTGTTTAAATTCAGCTCTTCTTCTTGGAATAGAAATCCACTTCATGAAATATACCTCACTAGCTCAAGCTATGTAGTTTCTAAACATATTTTTTTCTCCAGATCCTGCTGAATATATAAGATTACTGGTCATATTGCATTGGTTCAGGACAGGACTTTGACCTTAGCTCAACAAATAAGTCACTTATCAAAGTTTTGTGTTTTTTTGTTTTTTCATCTTGGAACACAGGAGACCATTAGGTCAATTTCTCCCAAAGATCTGTGTGGATGTTCTCAACATTCATTTTTGATCATGTATAGAAAGCTGCTCTGAGGTAGTAGAGAAGGATGAGGCTGACAAAAAGAGAGAAATGGAGATGGGGATAAGAGAGAGAGGAAGAAATAGAGACAGATCATCTTGAGCATCTTGAAGGTTGTGTTATTTCTAAAATTCAACAACAATCTTGTTCTGGAATAACTTTTTTAGTGTCGGTTAGTAAAAGAAGTACTAATTTATTTATTCTTTAACAACTGATCAGAAAGTAGAATTATAATGCTATAAGAAAGGGATTGGCAGTAGTGGGAAACTGTCAATGGGGGGGGGATTGGCAGTTGAGGAGTTGAGGGAAACTGCAAGGGGAGGGAGGGGCATACCTCATCAACAAGGGTATCTGCAAAATCAACGTCTGTATACCCAACCCTGGTTTGCACCCCACATCTTTAAAATAAAAATCATTTAGTCTGTGCTTGTCCATAAAACCATTGTTCAAAGCGAAAAAAACTTAGATCCAGAGAGACAAATACTTCATGTTCTCACTTATAAGTGGGAGTTAAATAATGTGTACACATTGATGTAGAGTATGGAATGACAGACAATGGGAACTAAGTGAAGGTGGCAGGGGATGGACAAGGAGATATTACTTAATAGGTACAATACACATATTTGGGTGATGGATACACTAAAAAGCCCTGACTTCACCACTATATATCTATGTAACAAAATTACACTGGTACCCCATAACTTTATACAAATAAAAAATAATAATACACAAAATAAAGATATCCCATCTGGTTGCCTCATAGTCATAGGATTCACCAAATGAAACACAGAATGCCTTATAGCCCTTACTCACCACATTTTAACCACTTGTCTTTGTAAAATAAATAACCTGTATAACCATTCACAGCAAACTTAGAGAGTTTCTGGATCTTTCGCCTCAGTTGTAAGGACTATTTTGGCTTAAGGATTCCCCTGTTTCCTAAAATCCTCATTCATTTATTTGTTACCAGTCAGAACATCCTAGGGAGCTCACCAGGAGCATAGACCGCCTACACTGAACTTTCCAATCCTCAGGAAATGGGTTTCCTTCTTTCCTTGAAGCCCTCTGCAATAACACAGCAGGAATTTTTTTTTTCTAATGAGGGTGGAAAGTAGAAATGGGTATGAGTGCAAAATACATGCAAAGAAAAGTCGGTTCCATTTGCCTTCAGTCTTATAATTTGAATACTCTATATGGGAAAATGTAATTCAGTTCTTGAGTCATGGATAATTTTGGCAGTTACACTAAGCTAGGACACCAAATAATGTTCCTAGATAAATTGAAATTGATATGTACACATCATATTACAGCACCAATGAAGTCATCATATAAACAGAAAGCTCACAACAGGAATAGCTATCCCTTAGCAGGTTTAGTTATACTCTAAGACCTCTACAAACAAAGAAAACCCTCCCTAATAATGGGATAAAGGCCAGGACACAATATTGTGTGTGTAGGGGAAGAAAGGCTAATGGTGGTAAATTCTTCTTGTCAGTCTGGCGATGAAATCATCTATTTTATCTATAAAGGTAATCCCTAGCAGTCTCGCAGAAAATGGACCAAAGAGGAAATGACTTTTCTTATAATACAGAAATCCTTCAGCAACAGATTTAAAGATAGAGGAATCTAATTGAGAGATCAGGTGCTTGTGATTTATGCAGTCAATCAACCAACCGATATTTACGTGATAAGCAGGAAATAATAGTTGAATATACAATCCTTGCCTCCTATTATTACATAATTTATTTTCATCCTCAGAGAATATTGTAGATCTTTATTTTCTTTTATTCAACTTATGAAACTAGATTTTTTTGTATCCCTGAACTAAATGTTGCCCCCTTGAACTCTGTTGCCAAAAATTTTTGCTAAGTCACAAAGATATTGTAACTTCTAGTTAGACTGTGTTAGTTCAACTACTGGCTTTGTTTCACTATTAAGTGTGCCCTTAGTCAAGCTGCCCAACTGCTCAGGATCATATATATATATATATATATAATTAGAAATGACTACATAGAGTAAAAAGGGTGAGAGAGAGATTTTAATAATATTGCTGAATTGGTTGGTGGTAGGGGCTGGTAAGTAAAATCTGCAGGAAATTCTGACAGTAGTTAACGTTTCAGTCATGAAGAATTTATTTTTCCTTGGAGGATCCCAGGATCCCTGTGTTATGCCTTAAGTTCTTTAACTCATTAGATGGGGACCATTATCATTATGAAGTGTAATCTGTTTTACTCAAAGTGTACTGGTTTAAATAATCATATCTAAAAAGACCTTCACTACGTCTATACTGGTGTTTGATCAAACAACTGGGCACCATCGCTTAGTCATGTTGACGCATAAAATTAACCATCACAATTCTGTAATACTTTTCATGGCATTTATTAACTTGAATAGTAACTGTGTGATTAGATATTTGTTTCTGACATTCTGCTTGAATACAGAAGACCTTTTATTTGTCATATCTGCTCACTGGTATAGAGCACAGTTCCTTGGAAACAGTGAGCAAGAAGCCTATTGTAGTTCCAAACAATTCGACATGTAGAAAGTTTTCATCATAATAAAAATGTTCAGTATCTCTTCTCAGCTACCCACCATTACCCCTAACCCAGGAAATCATGGATCTGATCTCTATCACTACAAACTTGTTTCTGAAGTTCCAGAACTTTATAAATTGTACAGTTTCTTACACACAGCAAAATATTTTTGTAATTCATTTATATTAAAAGTATCAGCCATGTATTCCTTTTTGTACTTGAGTAGCATTTCATTATATAAATAGTCAAAATTTTTAAAAGATTTGTTTATTCTATTTGGCTAACTCACAGCTTGAGGCTACTGTGAATATTTGCATATGAAGTCTTTTTGTAGTGTTTCCATGCAACTTTGTTATGTGATAAGTGAATGATTAAAAGTACCTGACAAATGGTTTCCAACATTATTGTACCATTTTATACTTAAACTAGCAGTGTGTTTGAGTTTGAGTTAACTCTCTGTGCCGACAAATATTTGAAATTTTTAATCTCATTATTGTCAACCATTTCAGTGATGCATAGGATTCCTTATTATGTTTTAAAATTTACATTTCCTGATGATGAATGATATTACATATTTTATCTTATTATCATTGAATTTGTTTGGGAACCTCAAAAAATTGGAATTATCTTTTGGAGGGTGGGCTACTGGTAGTACACTCGGAATTTGTTCCTCTGGATCAAACGGTCAACCAAAGTTTTTATCTGAAAGTTTTGAGAAGCTTGCATCACAATGTGCAGAATAAACATCCCGAGTTGTGACAAACAGGCGACTCACCATGACAATGCACCTTCCCACACTGTGCTTAATGTGCAGTAGTTTTTGATCAAAAATGGCGTGACACCTGTGCCCAACTTTCTCTGTTCACAGGATCTCACCCCAATCGAAAATTTTCTCCCCAGTGAAAATAATCCTCAAAAGGAAATTTGCTGATGTGGAAGAGAAGAGGCAAAAAATGATAGAGGCCCTAAAAGGCATCAAAATTGACCAGCTCAAAAACTATTTTGAGCCGTGGAAAAAGTGTCTTCATGGGCATGTTGCATCAAATTTGAAACTGGCTGAAGTTTAGGCATGTTAAAATAAATACACAATTTTTTAATAAATAAATTCCAGTTTTGGGGGGAGTTCTCTCTCATATATATTTTTGCATACTTGTAACTTTATATATTTATACTTATATAAATAGGCATGTATTTAAAAATTTAAATTTTCACCATATCACTACTATCGTTGGATCTCACAAATTTTGACATGTCATATTTTTATCATTCTGTTTGAAGGATTTTGTAATTTCCCTTGTGATTTCTATTCTGACCGATGGGTTATTAAGAAGTGTATTGTTTAATGTCCAAATAAATTAACTTTCTTACAATAATGTTTAATGTCATTATTAATGTATTTCACTGTTGACAGAGAGCACACTCTATATGACCTTTTAAAAATTCGTTGAATTTTATTTTATGTCCCAGTATGTTATATCTTGGAGCATGTCCCATGTATTCCTGAAATGAATGTGTATTATGCAGTTGTTGGATGCAGCATCTTGTAGATGTAATGTCAATCAATTTGGTTGATAGTGCTATCTGTCTTATTGATTTTCTGCCAACTTTTTATCAATATATATAGAAGTATATCTATTTCTTTTTTTTTTTAGTTATCTGAATTATTTTCTTGTAGTTCAAGGATCTACAACTAATCACATGAACATTCAGATATTTTGTGTCTTATTTGATAGTTGGTTATTTTTATTACAAAATATCATTTTAAATCCCCTGTAATGGTTAACATCTGAAGCCTTTCTTTGACGTCAATACAGCCTATTCAGCTTTCATTGAGTTAGTATTTGAATGGCATATCCTTTTCTACCTCTTTTACTTTTAACCTATTTTTGATTTTATATTTAAAGATCATTTCTTACAGAATACATATAGTTATGACTTGCTTTTTTATGCAGTATGAAAGTTTCTGAGTTTTAATTATAGTGGTAAATTTATTTACATTTAATATAATTATTGGTATAGTTTGGTTTGAGTCCACATTCTTGAGTATCGCCAATCCTCTTTCTATAGCTTCTTTATTCACATTTTTTCTACCTTCTTTTGGAATCATCAACTATTATTTACAATTCTATTTTATAGACTTTATTTTCATATTATACATAACTCTATATTAATCATCTTAGTAGTTATTCTAGGGTTTATTATATTGTCCTTTAAATTATCACAATCCACCTCCAAATAATCATCATACCACCTCACATATAATTTAAGAAACTCACAGTTTTTTCCCCATACTTTTTTTGTGTTTCTATGGTTATGATGTTATCACTACATATGTAATAAACCTCACAATATATTGCTATTATTTCATCTAAAGTGCCAATTCCCTTTTAAATACATAAGAAAAAAAACAGTGCCTTTTATTACATATTTTGTCAAATTTTGCAAATTATGGCTGCCTTCACTTTTTTGTTTAGAGTTGAGTCACCTCCAGATATAATTTGCCTTCTATACTCTAGCTTCTTTCACTTGATATAAAATTTCCAAGATTCATTGCTGTTCAAGTCTAAATCAGTACTTCATTTCTTTTTATGGCTGAATAATATTTCATTGCATGGTTATACTATATTTATTGCCAGTTAATCATCTGATGGACATTTGTGTTATTTCAACTTTTTGGCTATTATGAAAAAAAGACTATTATGGGCATTCATGTTTGGGTTCTTGTGTTGATATATGTTTAAATTTCTTTAGGACTACACCTAGCAGTGGAATTCCTGGGTTGTATGGCAAATCTATGTTGAACTTTTTGTGGCACTGAGGAAATTTTGCCAGAGTTCATTCTTTTCCACTTTGTCCCACAGTCAGAATATTACAGTGTATACGTCTTGCAGTTTGGATACTTTGTGTTTATCTAAAAATTTTTTTTCTTTTCACTTTGTTTATCTAATTTGTTAGCATCCAATTGTTGATAATATTTTTGTCACTTTTTAAATTTCTGTAAGGTAAGCAACAATACTTCTTCTTTTACTTCTTATTTTAGTAGTCTTGTTTTTCTTCCTCTTCCTCTTCTTCTCCCTCTCCTTCTCCTTCTTCTTCTTCTCCATAATTCCTCAATCTAGCTAAGAATTTATCGTTTTATTGATTTTTTTCAAAGAGCTAACTTTTGGATACATTAACTTTGGTTTCGTTATTTCTTGTATGTTTTTCTACACTCCATTTCATTTGTTTCTACTGTATTTTTTTGAGGCTAACAATGTTATATATTACTTGTGGAAATATATATTTACAAAATTTGTGTGGGAAGTGATATGTGTCAACCTTTATTTTTTATTGTAAAGATGTGGAGTACAATTCAGAGTTAGGTATACAAATGTTGATTATGCAGGTACCTTTGTTGATGAGGTATGCCCCTTCCTCCCCAATAGAATATTATGATTCTACTGTATGTTTATTATTGCCTCCCTTTTACTTGCTTTGGGTTTAGTATGCTCTTTTTCTAGATTCTTAAGTTGCATGGAATGTTTAATGATTTTGAGTACTTAATTATTTTTATTATACAAACTTATAGCTACAAATTTCTCACTAAGCACTGCATTTGCTACATCCCACACATTTTAGTATATTGTGTAATTTTCACTTATCTCAGAGTATTTTCTGATTTCCCTTTTGACTTATTTTGATCGATTGGTTTCTTAGGAGCATATTGTTTGATTTTCACGTTCTAAAAATTTTTCCAAATTTTCTTTTGTTATTCCTAATGTCAATTCATTGTGATTGGAGAACATAATTTGTATATATTCAGTTTTTAATTTATTGAGACTTGTTTTATGGTCTAATCTATGATCTATTCTGAAGAATCCTGCTGTTTTCAGGTGAAGTGTCCTATAGATGTGGTCTAGTTGTAGTGTGGTCCCAGTCTTCTTTATTCCTTATTGATCTTCTTTCTAGTTGTTCTATACAAAAATGAAGTTTTACATATTCCAGTAATCTTAATAGTCTTTGCCAACGGATTCTTTATATGTATTAGTGATCACCTTCAATGCTTAAACAGGAAATTTGGAACTCTGTCTTAGCCTTAACTTCTTAAGTGCACAGAGCCTCAAGGTTACATAGAAATTAGAGTGTAGAATCTTCTCAAGTCTTTTCCTGGGCA
Source organism: Tarsius wallacei (assembly GCA_963574415.1). NCBI lineage: Eukaryota > Metazoa > Chordata > Mammalia > Primates > Tarsiidae > Tarsius > Tarsius wallacei. The sequence continues at coordinate 12,928 of CAUYQG010172248.1, forward strand.
TGTGTACTGCAAAGTCTTGGGCATGAATATGGCCTCGCATATATGTGTGAGGTCTTCTACATTCCCAAGACTATATCAGATATTTTCAAAGTAGCCCCATAAACCTTTATTTCACTGACATTTTCCATTATTAATTTCATATTTCCTTTTTATTTCATGACCTTGTTTTTTGCTAACAACTTGTACCTTTAACTCAGGCAGATGTGATTTAAAAATTGACACACACACACACACACACACACACACACACACACACATATAAACATGCAGACACACATACAAACATCCCTGGGTAAAATCGTGTTCAGTCAGTCAGATCAAATATAAACAAGTGAAGTGGTTACCAGAACCTAGGGTTCAGGGGTTGGGGTGGCTGAGGGAAAGGGATGCTGGTCAAAGGATACAAAATAGAAAATACAAGTTTAAGAGATTTATAGTACAATATCTTGACTATAGTTGATAATGATTGTATTCTTAAAAATTGCTGAGGGAGTAGACGTTAAGTGTTCTTTCTCACAAATAAATAAGTATATGAAGTAATGTATATGTTAATTAGCTTGATTTAGTCATTTCCCAATGTATACATATATCATGACAACATATTAAACACAACAAATGTATACAAGTGATATTTGTCAATAAAAAAGATGAGTGGAATTTAGTAAGAATCTGTCAGACAGATAAAATATGAAAAATTCTTGGGAATGGGTCTTTGGAGATGCACCAACCCTGTTCTGTCCCTTCCAGGAGCTGCTCAGTTCTGGGTTTTCACTGTGATTGTGGGGCTATTAGTTTTCAAGACTACTACGAAAGCTGAGAGAGAAAAAGGGGAATAAGGCAAGTTAATATGCCAAAAATTTCACAATTCTTACCAAAGCTCGGTCATTTCTCTAGAATAAATACTCTTCAATTGTTCCATGAATTTGGTTAATTCCCAGTTTTGAAAACAAAAATTTATTTTGACAGTTTTTGCCACTGCACTCACTACTTTATGAAGGCGCAAACTTTAAAGTGTTTTTGCCCCACTATTCCCATTAATATCACACAGATGTTATTTTATTTTATTCCATTTCCCTGTAAGTAATGGTTTTATTACCCTTTTGGTTCTTTTTAAATTTTTCACTTTTTTTAGCAATCTACCCTTTTTTGGTGATTTTTAATTTTTTTTTTTTAATTTATTTCAGAGTTGTGGGGTACGTGAGGACTTGTTACATAAGTGCAGGTGAGGTTTGAGCTTCTAGGGAACTCTTGCTTTCCCTGGCAATGTACAGGGTTCCCAATGGGTGGTTGTGTGCCCCTTATTTCTCTCCCTCCCTCCTTCCTTTAGCAGCATCCAGCAATTATTGTTCCTGACTTTATGCCCACATACCCAATGTTTAGGGCCCTTATGAGTGAGAACATGTGGTATTATTATTGTGTGTGTGTGTGGTAGTTCATTTAGAATGATGGTCCCCAGCTGCATAAATGTTGCTTCAAAGGACATGATTTTGTTCTTCATTATGGCTGTATAGAATTCCATCATGTATATGTACTATGCTTTCTTTATTGAGTCTACTTTCAATAGGCATCTGGATTAATTCTGTTTTTGTTATTGTAAATAGTGCTGTGATAAACATACATATGCAGTTGTCCTTGTGGTAAAGAGATTTACATTCCTCTAGATACATTCCCAGAAATGAAACTGTTGGATCATATGGTAGCTCGATTTTTAATTCTTTGAGAAAATGCCACACTGCTTTCCACAAAGGCTGACCTAGCTTACATTGCCACCAACAGTGTGGAGAAAAGTGTTCCCTTTTCTCCACATCCTCATCAATACCTGTTGGGGTTTTTATTTTATTTTTATTCCTTTATTTTCCTGTAAATATGTGGGATACAAGTCAGGATCAGGTACATAAGAAGTCTACATGCAAGTGAAGATTGAGCCTCCAACTTGTCCTCACTTCCCCTGGTTTAGCATCAGGTACCCTTAGTGATATTATGTGCTCTCCTTCGTCTGGCTGTGTCTTGCTATTGCCGATTCCTCTCTTGTAGTATTGTGATAAATTTTCAGGGCCCACTTATGAGTGTAAACATGTGGTATTCAGCTATTTGTTTCTGTGATAGATCACTGAGTATGATAGACTCTAAATCCTTCCAAGTTGATGCAAAGTCATGGAGTATTACACAGCCATAATGAAAGACAAAGTTATGTTTTTTTGTTTTTGGGGGATTTTTTGTTTTGTTTTGTTTTTACTTTTTAATGATAGCCATCTGACCTGTGTGAAGTGATATCTCATAGTAGCTTACATTTTTCTGATGATTAGTGAAACTGAGCATTTTTTTTATGTTAGTTGAATGCTTGGATGTCTTCCTTTGAGAAGTATCTGCTCATTTCCTTTGTCCACTTTTTAATGGGGTTATTTTTGTTTGTTTGCCAATTCATTTGAGTTCCTTATGGAACCTGGATGCTAGACCTTTGTTAGATGCACAGCTTGAAAATATTTTTTCCCATTCTGCAGGATATATCTTTACTATTTAAATGGTTTCTTTTGCTATGCAAAAACTTTTTAGCTTGATAAGGTCCCATCTGTCAATTTTAGATTTTGCTGTATTTGCTTTTGAGGACTTGACTATGAATCATTGCCCAGGCTAATGTACAGGAGGGGTGTTCCTTAAGTTTTCCTCCAATATTATTACAGTTCGATGTTTCACATTTAACTTATTGATCCATTTAAAGTTTATTTTTGTCTTTTTGGTGATTTCTTTATTTAGGTTATTTTAATTTTTTGACAATATTA
>CAUYQG010172250.1:0-17320 GCA_963574415.1 Tarsius wallacei
AAAGTGATTTGAGTTCTTCAGGGTATATTCCCAGTAGGGGGATCATGGGGTCATATGGGAGGGATAGGGGAAGGGATTAATGGCAGTAAATACCTGTCTAGGGATGGGGGGACACTTCTTATCAACAAGGGTGCCTGAACGAGACATATCTGTGTACCTAACCCTTAACTGTACCCCTCAATATCACAATAAAAAAAAACAAAAACAAAAAAAAACAAAGGGAAGTTAGAACATAGTAAAGGAAACTTTATGAACATGGATGCAATCTTCCATGACACATGACTTAACACCTTTAGCAATGACCTTGAGACATGATGACTATTGATAGTTTAAAGAAAGGGAAGACCCCACCAAATGAAATAGAAATTCCAGAACTGCTATGGCAGATGGTGGAAAAAAGAATCTGAAGGCTCAGAGAAGTGGAGTGGACATACAATCTAAAGTCAGAAAACCCACCAACTGACTATGTTTCAAGGAAGGGCCCTGAGGACAGTCCATTTATCAATGTGTTAAAGAATGTTCTGGTGAGGACATCAGATTCACTGAGATTCTCACTGGTGGCTGTCCCCACAGACCAGGGCTAATGAAAGGAGATGCTAATATAGAGCTGAGAATCCTGATAACAGGAGGCTAATAGGATCCCAAAATAACAAAGACCAGCTGGTAGTATTTGACCATCAGAAGCAATGAGGCTACAAAATCAGAGTGGCAAGGGGGTATGGTGGGATAGGCCTGACCTAGAAGAAGGCTGCAGATTTGGTCAACAGAACATATATTCCCTCGGAGCAAGATAGATGGGAAAGCAAAAAAGGCATTGCTCAGTTTGCACAATCAAGAGAAAGCAAGGCTGAATGATTAAAACGCTGAATGCAGCCAGCCTAAAAAAGTCATGATCCCTTGCTCAGTTTCTAGACTTCAGCCTGTTTCAAAATCCAGAAGGAGAAGAGGAAGGACCCTGCAACTCTATGGCAAGTGTCTGTGGTAATGATTCCCCCAGCCCTTCCCAGAGAGACCTATGGTCACTTACTCAGATAACCAATCACTAGGGAAAAGGGAATATGGAAATGTTTCAAGGACTGTTGGGACATAGGGGGCACTAGTTGACCTTGGTATCTGGGTCCCAAAGCATTCTGTGGGCCACTGTTACAGTGGGGGCAAATGGGAGGCCAGGTAATAAGTAAGTCCTGATTCAGGTCCATTTGATAGAGGATCTTCTGGGCCTATAGACCCACCAGGAATCATTTCCCTGGACCCTCAGTTGGCAGATGGCAGAATCTGCACATTGGCTCCTTGGCCTGGGGATAAGTGGGGAAGTCTCTGAAACCCCTTCCCTCATTCACTGCCTTGGCTCAAACAATATTATATCCTTATGGAAAATAGCACAGATTGGCATCCTAAAGGATGCAGAGGTAGTGGTCCCCATAATATCCCATTTAATTCACAAATTTGTCCACTACAAAAACTAGATCACCTGGAGGATTATGGATTACCCAAACTCAATCAGGCAGTGTCTCTAAATGCAGCTGCTATGCCAGATGTGAGTATCTTTGTTAGTGCAAATGAACAAGACTGTATGTACATGGATTGTAGCCAACGACCCAATGAATATGTCTTTCCCATTCTTGTCAGGAAGGAGGATCAGAAACAGTTCCTATTCAGCAGAGTGGATAACAGTATGTGTTCTTACCTTGAGCCACCTCTCTTTCCACTTGGAGTGGATGGCCAGGTGTATGGTCTAAAGCTCTGCTTGTTGTGACTACTTTCCCTCACTGTCGTGCGTCAGGGTCACCCCCAAATGGGCAACAACACTGCACTGGCCCATTTCCAGCTGTGCACACCTCCAGCAGCTGGTTATGAGGGAACTTCCCACATACAACAATAGGTATAATCTGAAGAAGAGGGACATGATGAGTCCACTCAGAATGTATTCTTCTGCATTATAACAATGGATTTCTGTCAACTTTGTTTAATTTGGTTACCATAGTTTAATAATGGAGCAAACGGTTATAACCACTTAGGGTAGCTAAAACCAGTACATTGAATCCGGACTCCTGGGAAAGGGTACCTGCATTTGTCAGGGTTCAGCCAGAGAAACAGAACCAGTAGAAGATATATACCAGGAGTGCCAAAAAAAATATACACATTTTAAGAGACGCTAAGAGATGTTCGCCATAATTAGAAGTTTCTGGACACTGATGGTAACCACTTTGTCTACCTCTTGTAATTGTAGAACTCAAATGTGACTTGTATTCATCTTATTGAGTATTACAATTTTAATACAGTTTTTTTCCTATCTTAAAGGAAAAGTGGACTCAAACTCCCAAACTCAAGCAATTTTGGGGCACCCTCTGTATTAAGGGGTTATTGTATGGAATTAGCTTACATCATTATGGAGAACGGCAAGGCAAATCCAAAATCCATAGGGCCAGTTATCAGGAACGGCAGGCTGGAAGTCTTGGGTAAGAGCCATATTTACTATCCACAGGTGAAATTTCTTCTTCCTCAGGAAAGCCTCAGTTCTGCTTTTAAGGCCTTTCAATGGACTTAATCAAGGGCACTCAGATCATCTGGGATTATCTAGATTTTCTAGGATAATTTACCTTGCTTAAATTAAACTGATTATAGACTTTAATCACAGCATAAAGTATCTTCAAAGTCACACTTATATTAGTGTTTGATTGAATTTCTGGGGAATATGGCCCAGCCAAGCTGACACATAAAACTGACCACCATAGTACTCATACTATTAAATTTAGTCCCATTTAAAAATGAAATGTAAATATTTTTCTTACTTGATTGAAACTTCTTAGAATGCATTCTCATATACATTCTCCAGCTTTAAGAATGTAAATAAGTAAAGCACTATAATTCTTTTGTGTTTAAGTCATCCTCTTCAAAATTTGGCCTTTAAATTTAACCTTTTGGGCAATTCAGGATCTGGCTCCAAATGGAGGAGGAGGGTACTTGGGAGCAAGGAAGGCTTCGTGGGGGTGGGGCATTTGAAGAGCTCCAAGTACTCTGAATCTTCTTATATATCCCCATTCCTATTCTCATAGTGCCACTCTTTGCTGATCAATGCCTTAGCTTTCATATAAGAGACCCAAAAAAGCATTTTGCTCAGCCTGCTGTGTTGGCTCATGCCTGTAATCCTAGTGCTTTGGAATGCCAAGACGGGAGGATTGCTTGAGTTTGGGAGTTCGAGTTCAGCCTAGCAACATAATAAGGCCTCGTCTCTACAAAAAAATTGAAAAATTAGCCAAGCATAGTAGTGCATGCCTGTAGTTCCAGTTAAATGGGAGACTGAGGCTGCAGTGAGCTGTGATTGTGCCACTGCATTTCAGCCTGGGTGACAGAGTGAGACCCTGCCTCAAAAACAACAACAAAAACATTTTGCTCAACTGAAATTACAAAACAGGAACTAGCAGGACCAAATTTTGTGTTTTCTGGTTATCTTAGGCCTGCAGCCAGAAGATTTTAGAGTCCCTAGGTTTCAGTTTACATCTGGGTGAAGATGACAAGGATTTGAGCTTGTCATTCTGTTTTTAAAGAAATGTTCAGTGCTGTTAGAAGCAGTTACCCCATCCCTATGTGAAAGTTGTCGGAGTAAAAATGGAGTCACTAACATTAAAAAAAAAAAAACCTGAATGATAAAACAAAACAACAACAAAATCTCTGTAGAACAGAGCTGGGAAAGATCATGAAGAAAGGATTCTCATGCTTGTATGCCTGATAACAAAAACTATCCCAAATGACTCTGCAAAAACCACCACCTTGCACAAAGCCCATCATAAACTTACACCAACAATATTTCTGCAAGGACATCTACCAGCAACTGCCTGTCCAACCTCAGACTGGCATCATCCTTGTTATTAATCTTTGTAGCTACAGGCAATTCTCTCAAGATAATTATTATTAACCTGCTTCATTTTTCCTTTAAAAACTTTTGTCTTCCTTTACCTCCCTGAATATACACATAGTTTGCTATGGCATGCGTATTCCCATTGCAGTACTCTATTCCCAAATAAATAGTTTTTCTTTTAGAGTCTGTTTGTTTGTTATTTGAATTGACATCCTCATCTCTGAATTTTTCATATCTTTATACTCTTTTTGGAAGCAGCAAGGCAGTAACAAAAACTGCTTTCCATGGACATGTTATTCCAGATGACTATAATAGTTTATATAGCTGTTTTACTATTATATACCACAAACTTCCACAGTCTCAACGTTTGGATAATGGGATTTTGACTTATTTTACCCCAGGTAATCTAGATAACCCCAGACTGCTCACATTTTCTTTAGGGTCTGTTGCCTGTAACTCGCTTGCTGGTGCCAATGTTTGTTTTGGAGAATGTTCTTGGTTGCAAGCAAGGGAAACCAACTCAGGCTATCTTAGGCAGAACAGGAATATTGGGCCTCATAGAATTGGCAGAATACTGGAGACCAGGCTCAGAAATTGAAACATAAACCAAGGCAGTTTTGGAAAGTTAGGAATCAAGAAGTACAATAATCTTTTAGAGGAACCATCTTTCCAGAATTTAGCTACCAGATTTCCAACTCATGAATGAATCCTAACCACCCTCCCATCTTTGTAGCACTTGAGAGTCAAGGGTGCAAGTGGAGGATATGTCTGGTCAAGCCCAGATCAAGTGACCTTTCCAAAATAGGATGTTTCACATTTTAAAAAAAGGACACGTGAGGGTTGGGGTGCAGGTCAATAATAGAGTGATGGTGGGTGCTACAGTTTGGATGTTTGTCTCCTAGACCTCCAGTTAAAATTTGATCTCCAGTGTTGGAGGTGGGGTCTAATGGGAGGTGCTTCGGTTATGAGGGCAGACCCCTCATGGATGGCTTGATGTAGACCTCACAGGAATGAGTGGATTCTCACTCTTTTAGTTCCTTAGAGAGTTTTTTTTTTTTTTGAGTTGGCATCTCATTTTGTTGCCCAGGCTGGAGTGCAGTGGCACACATGCTCACGGCCATCCCAGAGTTGACCTGCTGCACTCCAGTGATCTTTCAGCCTCAGCTTTCCAAGTAGCCGGAACTACAGGTGCGTGCTACCACGCCCGGCTAATTTTTTATTTATTGAAGGGAGAGGTCTTGCCAAATTGCCCGGGCTGGTCTTGAACCTGCAGTCTCAGGCAATCCACTCGCCTCGGCATCCCAAAGTGCTGGGATTATAGACTCAGACACCCAGTTGACCGAGAGCTGGTTGTTTTAAAGAGCCCAGCACCTTTCCTCCTCTTTCTCTTGCTTGCTCTCCCACCATATGATCTCTGAACACACCAGCACCCTTTAACCTTCCTCGATGAGTGGAAGCAGCCTAAAACCCTCACCGGATGCAGATGCTGGTGCCATGCTTCTTGTACAGCCTGCAGAACTGTGAGTCAAATAGACCTCTTTTCCAGATAAATTATCTAGCCTCAGGTATTCCTTTATAGTGATCCTAAGTGGACTAAGACGGTGGGGGATAAAGTGGGACTCAGGGAATTGGAGAGGGACAGGGATTGGGTGAAGCTCAGAAACTAGGTAAGTATTTAGGAGTGGAGTGGAATTGTGGTCAAGGATGAGGTCAGAGTCAGAAGTGGGGTGAGAGTCAGGAATGGGATAATGCTTAGGAAAGGAGTGAGAATTAGCAATTGTGTAGAAATTAAAAGTAAAGTGAGGGTCAGGGAAGAGGCATATGCTTTTATATGTCAATGGCATCCTGCCATCCTGCATGTTGAAAGGTCCGCAGCATCTGTGTAACTTTATCAATTTTTGATCCATTCTGACTTGGAGCGTGTGCTCGATATAATATGTTGAGATTTGTCACCCATTTCATTCCCGTCTATATTCCTAATACGTCACAGTGTCTGAAAGGCTAAAAATTGAAGCTTCCTAGATTCCCTTGCTGCTGGGGTGCTGGGGCATCTTACTTTCTGTCTGTGAGATGAACTCTTGAGATAGTTGGCAAGCAGAAGGGAGGAAGACTGTTGTCCCCGTGGCAGTGACAGTTGATGGTGAGCTCTGGAAGGCTGAGTTTTTGGAGGACCCATATTCATGTTTTATAGTTCAATCACCATCCTTGTGAGTAAGGGGCAGTTGTAGCATTGGCAGTAGAGGTAGAAGTTGTAGTAGCAAGTTCTTGACCTTGAAATTGCAACAATGGTGGTGTGACCTTGAGGCCAAAGTCTAGCTGAGACCTCCATTTCTGCTACTCCAGTCTTTTAAATTTTTTTAAAAGTTGGAGTGCAGATATTTTACAATTATTTTTTTAAAGCTGGCATGTAAATAGTTTATTTTAAACAGTATAATCACCCTTTAATTTCAATTCCATTTCCTTAAGATGGGTGTATCTACAATTATAATTAAGTAAATTTAGCGCAGACTGGGAAATTTACTAAAATTGTGTTCTCTAGGATTGGTACAATACCAAACCTAGAGATTTGGTGTCACTACCCACCTGTTAGAATTTGCGGGAGTGGAACACATTCAACTTCTGGCACAATACCTGGCGCAAAGCAGGGCTCAGTACATGAGCGCTGAACAAATAAGTAATGGTGGAAGTAATAAAGTAATAAGCAGAAGTTTTTTTGTCTTGTTTTGATTTTGGGGATAGGGTCTCACAGTCTCCCAGGCTGAAGTGCAGTGGTGTGATCATGGCTCACTGCAGTGTTGAGCTCTTGGGCTCAAGTGATTCACCCTCCTCAGCCTCCCAAGTAGTTAGGAGTACAGGGGCGCACCACCATGTCCAGTTAATTTTTTAAAAAAATAGAGACAACATTTTGCTATGTTTCCCAGGCTGGTCTCAAACTCTTGTGCTCAAGTGATCTTTCTGCCTTGGCCTCCCAAAGTGCTGAGATTACAGGAGTGAGTCACTGTCTGGTCAATAAGTGGAAGTTTTATATCAAGAGAATGTATAAAAGTGACTTTAAGAAAAAATAAGGGTTGTAGTAGGGAAATTTGGGAGGTAGATAAAGGGAATTTAGCATATTTATACAAAGTAGAATTTCCAATAAATTTTTAAGTATTTCTAAATCTTTGTATTAAAGCCCTTTCTGTTTGAAATACCTACAGTGGGTTCCATTTCCTGCAGTAAAACCCAAACGATAGAGAGGACGGTTAATCTGAAGTTAGGAGAGGTAGAAGAAGGGTCAAATGTATTAGGTTTTATGACTTCAAATTTGCAGCATCTTATTATCTTACAAGAGGACTGATCCAGGACATTACAACAGTATTGGTTACTGATTTGAGAACTCTCTGATGCCCACATGGGTGGACTATGGAGAATTCCACAAATATTATTTCCATCCAGGGTAGGGTTGAGGAGAGACTTGACTTTAGAATCTCTGGGACTCTATGCTCTATTTTCACACTGGGGGTGGGATGGGGATCTTGGAAAAGAGTCAGGAGATCAATTTGCAAATTCCTTCATGAAACTGGATAAATTTAGCCGGACTATATATCAGAGAAAGCATATGAGGATGCTGCAGGGATTGGACAGGGAGGGAAGCCAATGCTGAGTTAATATTGATGTCCTTATAGATAAAAAGAGGAATTCCAGAAGAATGTTTTGTTTTATTCCTTTTTGCTGTGTTTTGATGGTTTGCTATTAATTGAAGATGTTTTACAAACCCTAAGACTAACAAAGCAAGAAGATAATTTGTTTGACTTGAAGTATCTATATTTATTTATTTATTATTAATTTTTGAGGCAGGTTTTTGCTTTATTGCCAAGGCTGGAGTGCAATGGTGTGGTCATAACTCACTGTAACCTTGAACTCCTGGGCTGGGGTAATCCTCCCGCCTCAGCTTCCTAAGTAGCTAGAACATTAGGCGCGCCACCATGCCTGGATAATTTTATCTTATCTCTCTTTTTTTTTAATTTATAGAAACAGGGACTTACTATGTTGTCTAGGCTGGCCTCAAACTCCTGGCCTCAAGTGATCCTCTCACCTTGGCCTCCCGAAGTGCTGGGATTATAGGCATGAGTCACAGTACCCAGGATATATTTATTTTTAATATTTTGTAATCATATGGTTAAAAATACCAGTTTTCAGCCACATCTCCTCCACCCTCATCCCCATACCCTAAGAAAACTCTAACTCATTTAATTCTTCTAAATGTTTTCAAATTAGGTAAATCACCAGCTTCATGTGTCTTCAAGTGAACACTGATAAGCTATAAGCTGTCCTACCTGTGGTGCTTTGCTAAACATTTTCTTGGCATTCTTGATTTTCGATCAATCTTGCTTTATTTTGAGAGTAACAGGCATAAAATCAGGCATGCGGAAAAAATTTAATGCTTCCTCTCGATGAATTTAGCGCAAATGGAAGTGGAAAGCTTAATCTTGCTAATTTAGAGTAACACAGTTGTTTCCAAATTCTGTGACACAGTTATTGTAGGATTTAAATTCAGCCAATTACCATGTCCCTTCCCTGTTATCTCCCTCCCTTCTCAGGAGGAGTCTTCTTTGCAGTGGTGGCAGGGCAGAGAGCTGTGCTGCCTATGTGATTGGGCCCTGGGGAGGGCCGTCCCAGCCTTGCCTGGCCCTCTGCCCTCACTGGCCTCTGCTCCATAGGACACAGCGTGTGGTCTTGTTCATTACCTCACTGCAGTTCTTGCAGCCTCTCTGAGTCCCAGGATCGTCTCTGACATCCAGTCCTTGCTCAGCTGTTGCCAGCATCTGCCTGCCATCCTGAGGCATCTGCTGGTCTTCCAGTCCTGCCAGCTGTTTCCTCTTCTCTCCTGGGGATGGAACATGTTCAGCTTCATCGCATCTCACAGTGACAGGCAGGCTTCTGTGAGGCTCTCTTGGGCCTATCTGCCTGGGCACCTCCCATGCCATAGCTGCTCTGCTCCTTAGGCACGAGTTTGGGTGGGGGGTTCTCTCGGAGTGTGTAGGCACTGGCCTTCCTGATCTTTGGGTTTTCCCAACCTACATATGGTTTTAATTTGAGCCACACCCTGAGCCCAGGACTCAGACCCACAAAGCATCTACACACCACTGTTCATCCTCCTCCAGATCTCTCTGGCACGACTTTGATCCTCTTTGGATACTCTTGCCTCTTCAGCATTATTTCCCCATTTAAAAAAATATGGATAGACTCCTTCCTTCTAGCATCTTCCCTTGATATGCAAAACCCACATTTTAGAATAAAAATATATTTTATCTGTCAGGATCCTGGCATTTGTCAATCAAAAGCATTTTGGTTTTCAGACTATTAACTCTGCTATAGATCTACAAATACCTACTTATATGCTCAAAAGTCAAGAACACGACTCTGTTCTCTTGGTATCAACTCTACTTAGAACAAAAATCTGTCACTGTTATTTGAATGGTAGGAAACCATTCAGACCATTTTGAAGAATAGAGAAGTTTAATATAAAAATATTTTTCTGCTACTTGAGATGACTCTTACTACTTTCGGGTATTGCCCTTTGTTTTAGAAAATGATGGTGAGGGAAAATAAGATTTGGGGTTCTTTTAATGCCTTTTTTGGGGGGGGTGGTGAGTAGAAAGCAACAAATAATTTGTCAGTCCTTTTCTCTCTATTTTCTTATCTCTACTTTCTTTTCTCCCTCCTTCATCCCCAAGTTTTACTGGTCTTTGAAATCCCAAAGTGTGGCAACTTGTGGTATAATGGAAAGAGCACTGAACAACCTGGTGATGAGGCTTCTAGTCTCTGCCCTAATCACCCCGAGTTCAAGTACTAGACAACTAGAGATAGTCTCTATGTTCCAGAGCCCACTGAAATTATTCAAACCAGCCAATCCTAAGCTTGTTTACGTTGCCTAGTCTGTTCCTGCCAACAGCAATTTCAATAAAGACTCTTGTCCAGATTTCTTTTCTTTTCTCTTTGCCTCCTGACCAACCTCAGTGCTTCTCTAGGTAGTTCCCCGTTATGTGATATGTGTCTTCCTTTTGGGAACTGTGAGTAACAAATTGTCTTTTCAATGACAATTGTCTCCTGATCTGCTGGCCTTACTATACCCCAAAATTTTTATGAATATACTATATTTTAAAACCCATGGTCTCTGAGTAGTGACACTACAGCTTGTACTGCTGATGCCGGGCACTAGAAGTCAGGACACCAGCCATTGTTCCTTCTAGAAGACGGATGTCCCTATGGCTACCCTCACCAGAGCAGATTTCACACGATATTTGTTTCTTCACATCAGTTGCTTCCTAAAGAAAGTCTCACACTGGTGTGACTTTTGGTATAGCTTTGGTCACATGCTTATATTCTAGATTCAAGAAAGGCTGAGAAAGTTAGTTGCTGGCTTCCATTTTGGTATATGCAGACTTAAAAGATGTGAAATTCTCAAAAAAAAATTTTAAAAAGTACCTCAAACTCCCTGGTGGTCACATGTTTTTTGAAAAAATGAAGGATCATCAAATTTTTAATGAGGAAATGATCATTTTGGTTAATTGTTACCATATTCAAAAATCAGTGTAGCCAAATCATGTTCCTAAACAGAAGGTTAATGTGCTCAGACAACCAACTCTGCATCATTGTAGGACATGTATTTTTTAAGAGATGTTCAGATTGTTTCTCAGTGCCCATGGGGAGCCAATTTTTTGTGGAGGAGGGGATAGGGCTAATGATCTTTAGGAAAAAACAATCACCCCACATTGGGAGAACCCCATGCATTATTGCATTATAACCACTATGTTTTGATCTCATTTCATCCCTAAAACACCATTTCCAAGAAAGTTTACACATCTTCCTGTCCAATCTTTTTTAAGGTTTCCATTCTTAGTTGAATTGTCTCTTTGAATCCTTGCCTTGCAGACTTCGCTTCTATTTTGGTGGTTCCTTGTATTTTATGTAAAGCATAACCAAGTCTTTAAACCTATGGAGAGAAAGGCATACCGTAAGTCAAAATTATCAAGACACTCCAATATTGGAGATAAGAAAAGACTGTCTAGACAAGCATCTAGTGATACAAAATTGAATTTTAAACCAGTATGATCTAAGGAAAGTGTAAAAAAGTTTAACATTTTTTTAAAGGTTTGGTCTCAGAATCCATTGACCTGTATACTCCTGCCCCTAAAAAAGAGCTGGGAGGGATTACCAAAGCATTTTTTAAAAATGAAAATAATATTTCTAAATATTACTTGGATGAGATAGGAAAAATACTTGGAGAGCTTGCCTAAAAGAGATGCTAGTTTTATTGCTATTTCATAGTTTTTGAGGACCAAGGTTTAGCCATGGCTCTTCCTACTAGGCTTTTTCTTCTAGCAAATGGAAATGAAGAGAAGACTGAAAACTCTTACTTGTAGATGGCTTCATCTTAAGGAGTTAGGACTGGCATTTAGCCATTATTTCCCCCTTTCAAATCTCCTAAATTCTCATAAACAGATATTCTGGCCAGAGGGATTGTTGTAGGGATGATTTGTGACATCTCAATATATCTTTTGAGCAGATTGGGCTCTCTTTGTCATTCTAGATCAGCTCTCTAGGTCCAGCACTATGTAACCCTGAAAAAAGAATTGTCTGACTTAAGGCACGGGGTCAATAACCAAAGCCAATTTCACTGGACTCACCAGATATTCTGCTACCCCAAAGATAGGCTCTGAAAAGAGGGAAGTCTGTCTCCTCCAGAGTTATGCTGAAAAAAGCCAGGCTTCTCTGGCTGTTCAAGGACCCCCTGTTCTCCCTAGTTGTTAGACTTATCCTCACCAGAGATGTTGACCTAACTCCAAATCTATCTTTTAAACACTCAGGAAAATTTCCATTTCCTCAGCAACATTTTCTCAGCTTCCTGTGTCATGGAATAAAGCCAACTCCTGAGATAATTTGCAATGAGGGGTTAACAGAGGATTAATATGTTACTCTACTGGGGAGAGTTTTATTTGCAAAGGAGAAGTTAGAGAGTTTTTGTTTTTAGGAATTCTCATGAGCCAGGAGACTATTTCTTTTTAAGCAGTAGAACCCTTTTACCTCAAATCTTTCCTAGATCAGAACTTTCTATGGTCTCCTTAGCCATGTGTTTTCAACAATGCCATAGCCAGTTGTTGATTTCAGTGAAGGTTTCTTGACTTGTCATGTGTGTTTTTCAGGATATTTTAGAATTGCAGGCTTTCTGACTTGCAAGGAAATTCAAAGGTCATTCATGAATGCAGGCAGCTCTTCTCTGGCAGTACAGAGTGTCTCCATGAATAACGTACATAATTCTACCTCTAATTGCGAATCAGTCTCACTCAGGATAACCTCCTTTTTGATGAACTTAAAGTCAACTGATTAGGGTCTTTAATAACGTCTGTCAAGTTCCTTCACAGCAGAGAAAATATAATAAGTTTACCATGGAGAAACCTGATGAACATTGTCTTAGCCAGTCTAGGTTAACATTATCATTATATTAACATGAATTATCATTGATAATTACCAGTGATAATTCATGTTAATTGACTGTATCCTGAATAGGATGTGATAGAAAGATAACTGCACCTCTTTGGATTTCCCCCCAAACCCTTAACTCCAGTCTAGTTATGAGAAAAAACATCAGAAAACCCCAAATTGAGAAGTATTCTATAATGTATGTTGGGTACTGCTCAAAACCGTCAAGGTCTTCAATGTCTGAGAATTTGCCACAGCCAAGGAAAGCCTAAGGAGACGTGAGAATTAAATGTGATGTTGCAACTTGGATAAGTTGGAACAGAAAAAGGACATTAGGTAAAAAGTAAGGAAATCTGAAAAAGTATGGACTTTGGCTAATAATAATGTATTATTGTTGATTCATTAATTGTAGCAAATGTTTACTACCGATCTAAGCTATTAATAATAGAGGAAACTGCATGTGAGTTCTATGAGAACTCTCTGTAATATTACTGCAACTTTTCTGTAAATCTGTAACTATGCTAAAATAAAAAGTTCATTTAAAAAATAAATGTGTAAGGCACAGTGGCTCAAGTCTGTAATGCCAGCATTTTGGGAGACTGAGGTGAGAGGATTGCTTGAGCACGCAGGTTCGAGACCAGACCGGGCAATTTGGCGAGATCTCGTCTCTACAATAAATAAGTAAATAAATTAGCTGGATGAGGTAGCGCGTGCCTATAGTTCTGGCTACTTGGAAGGCTGAGGTGTCAGGATCGCTGGAGCCCAGCAGGTCAACGCTGGGGTGGCCATGAGCATTCCACTGCACTCCAGCCTGGGCGACAGAATGAGACTCCAACTAAAATAATAATAATAATAAAAATACAAAAATAAATTTGTTCATTTAGGTAGCTGATTTATATAAATCATATGCGATACTAATTGTATCCTCCTTATATATAAGTTGCTATCCATGAATCATTTTTTGACTAGGACATTTATATATTTCTTCATTATTCCATGAGTTACTTGGGAATCTTTCGAATCAAGAGTTCATCAACCTCACAAAAAACTTTGACATTACTAAGTACTACTCAGTACCAGGCAGAACACTTAGAATCTTAACTGTATTATCTCATGAAATACCACAAGGTCAGTGATATTGTTACCCTTCTTTCATTTCTGAGGAAAGTGAGACTCAGATAAATTGCCCAAGTTCGTTTATCTAGAGTTCAATCTAAGTCTGTTTGACTTCAAAGTCTATATATCTTTTTTAAAAAACATAAATTTTACATTGTAGAATTGTTTTAGATTTTCAGAACTGTTGCACAGGTAGTACAGAAAGTTCTTGAATATCCTGTTTCCCCTAATGTTAATATCCTATATAACTATGGTACATTTGGCAAAACTATGTGATTAACATTGGTACAGTACTATTAACTAATCTCTGGACATTATTCAGATTTCACCGGTTTTCTCACTAATGTTAGTTTTCTATTTTAGGATAAAATCTAAGAGGCCAGATTGTATTTAGCAAAGCTTATGGTTTTAACCACTCCACTTGGTTTGCTCTATAGAGAAGCTCATAAATCTGCAAACAGGTATAATGTGCCATGATTGTTCTATGAGTCTGGGTGATACAGGCTGATAATGACATTGTTTAGGGTTAACATCTCTATTTTTCTTAGAATATACTAACTGCTTCAATTTTCAGCTATCCTTTGATTGTGATGGTTAATCTAAACACTCAGGAACTTTTCCTTAAAGCTTTTTATATTAGTTTTCAGTAGTACTTTTTTCGTTTCTTAATTTCCAAGATAAAAAGCTCCCAAGTAACCATCTTAGTGTCAAAGTTACTTAGAATGTTGAAGTCATTGACACTCATTCTGTATTCCTTAGTCATTTTGTCCTGATTACTTCCTTCAATATGTCATTACTGTCCCTCTCTTCCTTACCATTCCTATTGCCATCACCTTGGTGCATCCAGGAAAATATTTTTTCATATCTAGACTATTGTAAGAACTCCTTAAGAGCTCTTCTTATTTCTAAACTTCCTCAACTCCAGACCCATATTTTAGATCAATATCATACTGACTTTTAAAAATCATTAGTTTCATCATATCATCTTCCTGCTCAAAAATCCTCAGGCTCTGCTCAGTGATTTCAGGAGAGGCATTAAAGCTCTAAATGTTATTAAATGCTTTTTCTTTTCTCTTTCCATAGTATCTATCCAAAACAACTTACTTTGACTTTCCAACATGAACCTTTCTTCCCAGGGAACACCATTGCTTAGATTCCATCCAGTACACCACACTCTAATGCAAAGCTCATGCTTATGCTGATACTCATATTTGGAATATCCTTTGTCTTCTCTTTTCTGTGTCCAAGTGTTTTCCATCTTTTAAAATAATGGTTCAAGGTTTATCTGGTGGCTCCCCAGTATCCGTAAGGAGAATTTACATCTCTTAGTAATCCATGACATCCAATGTAAGTCAGACAATGTGTCCAAGTGAAAAAGGGAGGTCAATTTGTGGTCCTAATTAGGTCTCCTGATGTGTCCTTTCATTTTATGATTACAACTACCACCATGTTGGCCCTTTGGCAACCCACACTTAGTTCATATAGGCAGAATCCTCTCTCTTTGAACTCCCTGGGTATAAATGACATATGATGACAGAACTTCAAAAGACTTTTATACAATAAGAAAGAACTAAAGAAAAACAAACACCACATTTCAAGAAGCCACAAACAGCCCAATTTACATAACGCAATTTACTCAACCTATCTTGATGTATTTTTTCAGGATTAGTTTCAGATGTATTGGCCAAAAACTCAAAAGAAGAATGGCATAAAATACAAGTTTATTCACTCTTATGAAAGAAGTCTGCAGGTCTATCTTAAGGGACTCAGATCCTGATTTGTCTGTTCCCCCATTCTTAGCATGAGGGCTCCACCCTCAGGGTAATTTCAGGGCCTATTATTATTAACACCAGCCATCATATACATACTCCAGGAAGGAAGCAGAGAAAGAGCCAAAGGACCCCTCGTGTGTGCCCTCTTTAAAGAGCCTTCTTGGAACTTTTACCTAACAACTTCCACTTACATTTGATCAGCTGTACTTAGTTTCCAGGTAGGCTAGTTGTTGCAGTTTTCAAGCAGAGCAGATTGTTGCTCAGAATAACATAGGACTCTGTTTATAAAGACAAAGGGGAAAATGGTTATTGGATGGGCAGTCAGGTATCTCTGCCACAGATGGCTTTCATGGCTTAGAAGTCTGATTCAGTAGATGTTCTCCAGCTTCAAACAACTGAACAAAGTTCAAAGCCTCATTGCCTGTATTTTTTCTGTGCTTTGAGCTTCTCTTAGTCTTCATTGGAGGTGTCATCTTAGAACCCATTACCTTAGTGCTCCCTCTGTGTACTGTGGGCTGGCTCAAGCCAGAGGAGCCAGATGTTTCTCTAGGCTTGTCCTACTTGGTTTCAGTTATTGGCCTGGGATTTGAACCTCTCATAGGTGACTTTCAGTGAAATTCACCAACTGCCCTCTAACACAGTAGTTGCTATTCTGATGGCCCCGAATGAATCACATTCCTGGTATTCACTCTCTTGTGTAGTGTCTTCCCATGTGGACTCTGGCCTTGACCATGTGACATGCAGTGGCCAATGGGATGTCAGCAAATGCCAGACTGGAGGTTTGATAAAGCACTCATTTACTGGAATTTGTCTTCTTGGAACACTGCCACCACTATGTAAGAAACCCAGGCTATCCTGTTGGAGAAACTGCATGGATGAGAGCTGAGCTGTTCCATCTGACAGTCCCAGATATTCCCTAAGCATGTGAGTGAGGTCCTCTTGGACCTTCTTGCCCTAGATAAATTGCCAGATGACTATAGCCATGTGGCCAATCCTAGATGAGACACCAGAAGAAATTGCCCAGCTGAAGTTACCTGCAGAATCAAAGTAAATAAATGGTGGCTATTTGAAGATACTAAATTTTGGGGTAATTTGTTATGCAAAAATAGAAAACGAAGGCATTCTGGATATTATTCAGAGAAGTTATAGAATACCCCTAACTACAAGTCTGTAGTTTTAAGCATACACTCTCTAGTGAGCACTTGTTTTTGACCATTCAGCATTCATTTATTCCTTTTTTGGTAATGACACTGGGATTTTACTTAGGGTAATCACTAATTCGGTTATCACAAGCAATTCTGTCGACCACAGTGCTTGGACTGGAAGAGGTGGGTTTAAGGAAACCAGTTTAGCTCTTCTCTTTGGTAATGGAGATAGATTGGACAGGCGTTGGAAACATATTAAATTTGTACTGAAGGAAACCCTCATGTAGAGCTGGTATGAGTGTAAACTGACACTGCTATTGTGCAGAGTAATCTCGTCATCATACTAAGTAAATGAAAACATATACACTTTCAAGCCAGAAACATGTACCCAAGGGAAATGCTCACATAAGTCCATGAGCGGACACAGATGAAGCTTTTCATCAGAGCAGTTTCTGGTAGCAGGGAATTTACACAGGTATCAAGTGCAAGAATGAATAAGTAAAATATAATGAACATTATGCAGTTTGCAAAAGTAATGATGTAGATCTTACACTTAATATTGTTAAGATCTGTCCATGTTATTCTCTGTGAAAATAAGCAATAGCACAATAAAATTTCTTTTTTAAAAACTTTTATATTTTTATTTTAAAGATGAGGGGTACAATTCAGGGTTAGGTATACAAATATTTATCATGCAGGTACCCTTGTTGATGAGGTGTGTCCCCCCTTCCCCAGGCAGATTCCCACTCTGCCAATCCCACCTCCCCGCCCCCCACCCTCCCACAGTTCCCCACTACTGTCAATCCTTTTCTTATAGTATTACGATAGTTGTTCAAGGTCCACTTATGAGTGAGAACATGTGATACTCAGTTTGTTGTTTCTACAAAAAATCACTCAGTATTATAGGCTCTAAGACCATCCAGGTTGCTACAAAGTTCATGATTTTTTTTTCTTTATGGCTGCAT
>CAUYQG010172257.1:0-26547 GCA_963574415.1 Tarsius wallacei
ACAGGCGCGCGCTACCACACCCGGCTAATTTTTTGATTTATTGTAGAGATGAGGTCTCACCAAGTTGCCCAGGTGGGTCTCGAACCCGCGGGCTCAGGCAATCCACTCACCTCAGCCTCCCAAGTTGCGGGATTACAGGCTGAGCCACCGAGCCCAGCTGAAATAAAAAATTTAAAGGGTTATTATGGGCTGGGCCTGAGGTAAATGGGATGGGGTGGGGGACTAGAGATGTCAGCATCCATGTCAGAGAAATTCTTAGATCCAGACTTAACAGATCCTTACTCTTAAAGGTCAGCTCAGATTTTTCTGGTTTGAAATAGCAGCAGGCTGCTTAAATGATTACTCACTAACAATACCCATGTTATTACTCTATGTTAAATGTAATGATGCAGGAATGTTGGTTCACCACTTCTCTGTAATTCAATTTCCACAGTTATTCCTAAGCAGGCCATGGTAGGAGAAAATTATTTCAAAATAATTATCCCAAGGAAAAAATTTAGGAAACCATTTCAATGAGAGGAATACAATTATTCCTTTCCTCTATGTAAACCAAAATCAAACAGAAAAGAAAAAACCCCAAAACAAGCAAAAATAAAAACATCCCTACCATTTCCCCTACATCCATCCAAAGAGGTATCTGAATCAGTGGTCTTTTGAGAGTCAACAATAACCCCTAATTGTTAAGGAACTAGAATTCTACTAGAACAAATCACTTTCCTAACAATGTCAGCTGAGAAACTGAGAATAATTTGTTGCACTCTTTAGTTGCATTAATAGGGCATCATTAAAATTTCTTCTTCCATTCACTACTTGAGATGCAAAGCGAGGGAAATGGTCCACTAGGTGTGAGTACAGACACTCTAATTAGCGTCATTGTCACCAGGGTTTCTGCCTGCGGATATGCTAAATCATGTGAATTGCATGAATAGCGAAATAGAGTGGCAGTGTTTCAGATCTGCCTCTCAAGCTGAATCCATATTCTGCCTCTAATTAGAGCTACAAAGATTTCCTATATAAAACCTCACATTTCTAACTCTCCATCCGTTTATTGACTCTTCCTTGGAGCCACCTCACCCACAGTCCTCTCAGCAATCCTCACTCCTGTGTGTGTTTTTTATTCCCTGGAACATAATCCATTTCTCCTCGCCAGGAATTCTCACTGACAATACCTGGAGAGTAGAGTTATTCTCAGAGAACAGCTTGCCCAGTGCCAGGCTTCATTTGTCTTTCCCCATGGGTCATTTATCATGGGGAGGTGGCCTGTTGAGGTAAATCCTGCCTGAAAGCCTGTACACTCTCCTGCATGCAACCTGATTCCAGCACTGAGCAAAAGAAATTATTTTGCAGCTGGGTTCGGTGGCTCAGCCTGTAATCCCGCACTTTGGGAGGCTGAGGTGAGTGGATTGCCTGAGCCCACGGGTTCGAGACCCGCCTGGGCAACTTGGCGAGACCTCATCTCTACAATAAATCAAAAAATTAGCCAGGCATGGTAGCGCATGCCTGTAGTTCCAGCTACTTGGAAGGCTGAGGCGGAAGGATCACCGGAGCCACTGCACTCCAGTTTGGGCGACAGAGTGAGACTCCAACTCAAAAAAAAAAAAAAAAAAGCACATATATAAGCTCCCACGCTTTTTTTCTTTTTGTTCCCTTCCCCCATAAGCTCCCATTCTTAAGTGATTTAAATATGTGCCTTGCTCAATTCTTTGACACATTAACAAATGTGTGTATTTTTAAAAACAAACAAAAAACCTGAAACCTATTTTTCTAGGATATTCATAAATAAGCATACCTAATACAGCTACTATGGGACAGCAGAGATTATCAGAAATTTTCCTCTTTTTTTTTTTGAGTCAAGAGTCTCACTCTGTCACCCAGGCTAGAGTGCATGCAGTGGCACGCTCACAGCCATCGCAGCCTCAACCTGATGGGCTCAGGTGATCCTTCCACCTCAGCCTTCCAAATAGCTGGAACTACAGGCACACACCAACACGCCTGGCTAGTTTTTTATTTATTGTAGAGACGAGGTCTCACCAAGTTCCATAGGCTGGTCTCGAACCCCTGGCCTCAGGTAGTCCTCTCACCTCTGCCTCCCAAAGTGCTAGGATTACAGGCATGAGCCACTGTGCCTGGCTAAATTTTTCCTTTTCATGACTCAAAATCTTCCTCTTACCACTCCACCTACTCAACACTGATTCTGACCTAAGAGAATAAGCCTAATCTTGCTCTCATATGACAGTCATATATATTGAAGACAGCCATGACATCAGCAACTGAATCTCTTTGCCAGGCTAAAGTTATCTCTAGTCTTTTCAATCACTCCTTAAGATCACATGGTTTCAAGTCCAATCCCCATCTGAACTTCATCAAACTTTTCTGGATAAATTCCAGCTAGTACTGGCCCTCGTAAAAGTGGCACTGCTGGGCACGGTGGCTCATGCCTGTAATCCCATTTTTTGGGAGGCAGAGGCAAGAGGATCGCCTGAGTCTAGAGGTTCGAGACCAGCCTGGGTAACTTGGCAGGCTGAGGTGTGGCCATGAGCATGTCACTGCACTCCAGCCTGGGCAAGAGGGTGAGACTACTACAGCAAAGCAAAAAAAGAAAAGTAAAATAAAAGGGCACCCAGAACTAAACATAGTAATTCAGGTGCAGTTTAATCAAAGTAGCAGAAGCACCCAACCACCCCACCCAAATTAATGCAGCATAAGATGATTACTTTCTTCTTTTGAATTGGGGTCTCACTCTGTGAGGATCACAGCTCAAGGCTCACCACAGCCTTGATATCCCAGGCTTTGGCAATCTTTCCGCCTCAGGCTCCTGATTAGCTAGGACTACAAGTGTGTGCCACCATGCCCAGAAAATTTTTTGATTTGTAGATACAAGGTCTTGTTATGTTGCCTTGAACTCATGGTTTCAAACAATTCTGCTGCCTCAGCCTCTCAAAGTGTTTGGGATTACAGGCATGAGCCACCACACTTGGCCAACCTTCTTAATACAAAATTCACAAACTGGTGACACTCAGGTGGCTGAAAAATCACTATTTAAATACACAAATGACTTCAGAAAGGGCCTGCTGTTCCAGGTTCCCTTACATTTTTCCAAGCCTACAGTCTTACATGGTCATTTCATCAGGGCTCTTTATATGCCTGACTTCTGCATTTGTAACCCCTGCCTAAATCTTTTTTAAACTTGGGTGTACCTTTTAAAATCCATAAATTTTAGAAGAAAAAAAGCAAAGCCCACACATAACGGAAGCTAGTTTTAAAATTCACTGAAAAGCCCCTGGTTAAAACTAAGTGAGAATATGTAGCTTGTATACAAGGAACTGCTTTTGCACTCAACTTCAGAAATACCTGATCAATTACACTAGAATTCACCTCTTCCTTAGAGAGCATAAGCAAGACTAAATTTCCCACAGATTTTTTTTTACTCTGTATTTTAAAGCTACTCTGTATTTTTCTCCTTTTACAAATTATTACAATTACACAATTACACAACTCCTCTTGTATAAAGAGTGGTAATAGGCCGGGCGCGGTGGCTGTCCCAATGCTTTGGGAGGCTGAGGTGGGAAGACTGCCTGAGCCTGGGGGATCAAGACCAGCCTGGACAGCTTGGTGAGACCTCATCTCTACAGTAAATCAAGAAAAACTAGGTGGGCGTGGTGGCACATGCCTGTAATTCCAGCTACTTGTAAGGCTGAGGCAGAAGGATTGCCTGACTCCAGGAGGTTGAGGCTGCGGTAGCTGTTGAGTGTGCCACTGCCTTCCAGCCTGAGCGACACAGTGAGACTGACCCAAAAAAATAAAGAATAAATTTTTTTTTTTTTTTTTTTTTTTTTGAGTTGGAGCCTCACTCCGTCGCCCAGACTGGAGTGCAGTGGTCGCTCCCGGCCACCGCACCCTCGACCTGCTGGGCTCCGGCGATCCTTCCGCCTCAGCCTTCCGAGTAGCTGGAACTACAGGCGTGCGCTACCACGCCCGGCTGATTTTTTGATTTATTGTAGAGATGAGGTCTCGCTAACGAACACATCCAATAAAAGCAAAAAATAAGTCAGAAAGACAAGACTAGAATAAGTAACTAATCATTCAATGCAAAGATATACAGAAGATGACAAAAAAGTATACACATCTTAAGAAAGGAAAAACTGTATTAAAATTGTAATTCTCAGTATATACTGATAACAAAAGATGAATACAAGACCAGTTTGACTTTTACAATTACAAAAGGTACTCAAGTGGTTACCAGCAGTGTCCAGATACTTTGAATTACCGTGAACTAGAAGTAATACACAGGTAACACAGCTTAAAATGTGTGTATATATTTTTGGCATCCCTGGTAGATGTACATCCATAAGAAATAACAGCAAATAGGGAACAATGACCTCCCAAAATGGAAAAGGCAAAAAATCAGTGACTGACCCTAAAGAGGCAGCAATATGTGAGTTCTCTGATTAAGATTTCAAAATAACAGTTTTAAGAAAACTCAGTGATTTCCAAAATAACACAAAAAAGCAATTTAGGAATTTACTAGAAAAAATTAACAAAAAGATTGAAATAATAAGAAGGCATGTGAAAACAAACAATCAGAGGAGAAAAAGAAAAATAAGGAAAATAGAACAAGGATCACCTACAATGACATAGAAAATTGTCTCAAAAGACCAAATCTAAGAATTACTGACATTCAACAGGGAGTTGCACTAAAGCAAGGTGTAGAAAGTTTATTCAAAAAACTAATACCAGACAGGTTTCTAGAACATGAGAAATATAAATATTTAGGTACAAGAAAATCAGAGACCACCAATCATTCAATCCAAATGAGACTACCCCAAGGCACATAATGTTAAACTCTTAAACATCAAGGACAAAGAAAGGATCCTAAAAGCAGTAAGACAAAAGTAGTAACTAACATATAAAGGAGCTCCAATTTGTCTGTCAGTGGACTTCTCAAAGAAGTTCATACAGGCCAGGAGGAAGTAGGACATGTTCAAAGTGCTAGGCTCCAAATATGAAGAAGAGATAGACTTTCCAAGACAAGCACGAGCAGAGGAAATTTACCAGCAGTCTTACAAAAAAATGCTCAAGGGAGTCTTCAACCAAAAGGAAGCAAAAAATTTAGATAATGTGCAAGAAGAAAACATTTGAAGGAATAATACAAACTGGTAAAAGTAAATACACGAATCCTGAATCCTCTAATACTGTAAATGTGGTATACAATACACTCATGACGCTAGTATAAAATTCAAAACACAAAGTTATCAAAAACAATAATAGCTACCTCAATCTGTTAAGAGACAGAAATTATAAAAGTATGTAGATTGAGACAACAAAAATCAAAATGTGAAAGGGATGAAGTTAAAGTGTAGAGTTTTTCCTTTTTAAAAAAAGTTTCTTAGTTTGCTTGTTTCTGTTTTTATATGTATGATCTAAGATAACTTTCCACCTCTTTACAATAATTTTCTATATCTATATGATACTTTCCGTAATACTCATGGTAACTACAATGCAAAACCCTATAGTAGATTCATGAAAAATAAAAAAGTAACAAATTTAAAAATATCACCAGAAAAAAAATCACTTGACTG
The DNA here is from genome assembly GCA_963574415.1 of Tarsius wallacei. Taxonomy (NCBI): domain Eukaryota; kingdom Metazoa; phylum Chordata; class Mammalia; order Primates; family Tarsiidae; genus Tarsius; species Tarsius wallacei. The sequence continues at coordinate 5,580 of CAUYQG010172257.1, forward strand.
CAAAGGAAGGTAGTAAGAAAGAAAGAAAGGATGAGAGGGGTTATAAAAACACCCAGAAAACAAACAAAAACCTGGCAGTAGTAATTTCCTACTCATCAATAGTAACAGTGAATGTCAATGGATTCAATTCTATGATTAACAGGCACAGAGTGGTTGAATTGATAAAGAAACAAGAACAACTACATGCTACCTAGAAGAAAGCCACTCCACCTATAAAAATAAACAAGATTGAAGGTGGAGAGACAGAAAAAAATATTTCAAACAAATGGAAGCCCCAAATGAGCAGGAGTAGCTATACTTGTATCAGATAAAATAGACTATAAGTTAAAAACTGTAAAAAGTGACAAAGAAGGCCTCTATGCAATAATAAATGTAGTATTTCAACAAGAGAAAATGAAATTAAAGGAAGAGAAAGACTAAACTATAATAACAGTAAGAGACTTTAGCATCCCATTCTCAGTAGTGGGCAGGTCATCCATACAGAAAATCAACAAAGAAATATGTGGGTTGAACTATACAATAAACCAAACAGATCTAGTTCACATTTATAGAACATTTCAAGCAACTTCTACAGAGTAACTTTCTTTTCATCATCACATGGATCATTCTCCAGAACAGACCATATCTCAGGCCACAAAACAAGTCTTAACACATTTTAAAAAGCAGAAGTCATACTGAGTGTCTTTTGTGGACACAATGGAATAGGACTCTTAGAAGCTATACAAACACGTGGAAATTAAACATACTCCTGAGTGATCAGTGAATCAATGAAGAAATTAAACAGGAAGTTAAAAAATCCCTTGCGATAATTGAAAATGGAAACACAGCATACCAAACCTATAAGATACAGCAAAAACATTACTAAGAGAGAAGTTTATAGAAACTTTTCTACACCTACATCTAAAATGTAGAAAGACTTCAAATAAACAAACTAATGATGTACTTCAGGGTACCAGAAAAGCACAAAGAAACCAAACCAAATCTGCAAATCGTCTCTCACAACAACGCTACTTATAGCTGGCACACTGATGCCAATGGGTTACTAGAACACTTATCTAGTGGGGCAAGCCTGTACTAGGGTCCCACAACTCCCAAAATATAATTCTGTTTTTTTTGGGGGGTACCTCTTTATATTTTCTACAGCATAATAGAAAGACGGGGAAAAAGAAACTTGAGTGGAATAAGCCTAAATAACAGTGGAGATTGCTGGAATGCTCGTGCACTTCTTTGGGGGAAAAATTGGGGTATGTTTGCCCTATAATGATTATCCTGTATAAATAATTATTTCACTCGCTTCTAGCAGGTTTTCACTTTCTTCTAGAGGGATTTTGTAGAAACCCTAATTCTTGCCGGCCTCAGTGGCTCAGCCTGTAATCCCACGCTTTGGGAGGCTGAGGCGAGTGGATGGCCTGAGCCCGTGGGTCCGAGACCCGCCTGGGCAACTTGGCGAGACCTCATCTCTACAATAAATCAAAAAATCAGCCGGGCGTGGTAGCGCGCGCCTGTAGTTCCAGCTACTTGGGAAGCTGAGGCGGAAGGCTCTCCGGAGCCCAGCAGGTCGAGGCTGCGGTGGCCGGGAGTGGCCACTGCACTCCAGCCTGGGCGACAGAGTGAGACTCCAACTCAAAAAAAAAGAAACCCTAATTCTTAATTGAGAGCAGAACAAGGTCAGGGTGTTAAAAACATATACTAGGATTTACATCTACTTCTACATTATTCTTACAAGCTTGGCATTATATTCTAGAAAGATTGTATATGAACATATGGTTATAATTTTATTTAGTTCAAAAGAATTTTTACCACTCAAACATTACAATGGTCAAGGAAATTTCCAAAATGCAATGTGAGCAATCTTAGTTGCTCTAAGGTCCCAGAATGCTCAAAAGGAAGTACAAGAGGCCCTCTTCATCTAATTGTTTCACATATTGTAGTTCCACGAACAATTCAATTTGGAATCCATAATCAAGCACTCGTGTGTGTTTCTTTGTGTGCGCATATTCATTTTAGCAGACTGTTTATGCTACTTTGAAAACAACTGGTGTAGTTAATCTACAAAAAATAATAGCTACATCAGGATGATGTTAAACAATCAGGTAAAGAAAAAGCCAAAAACCATCTGCTCTGATAGAACTGAACTCTAAAATGTTTTAACAACAATTTACTCCTGGAGGTGACATGAAGCAAGGGATAATGACTTCAAAAAACACATTTGCTGATACAGAAATTGAAAGAAACTTTAATAGAAACTGGAACTTGTTCTGGAAAAATTAGATGAATAGACTGCTCACCTAAAGTGGTGTTTTCATGAACAATAAATAATTTTATACAGTAAGTCTATAAAAATGCAAATATCAAGGTTGTGAAAATGTACAGCCATGGCACTGATAATTACACAACTTCTAAAACTCTCTCCGAAGAACAGAAGCAGAATTGAGTTTGCTCAGTTCTGTTCCCATTAATATCTCATTGGAGGTCAGAAAGTACAGAACTTATCACTAAGGTCAGATGATGGTTTTCATAGAAACATGAAAAGATAATCCAAAGCACTATATGTTCATTTTTATCAGCAGCAGTAATTTGATTATGTCAGTTAAGAAAATAATGCTCAAATTAGAATTTGACCAGAAAGTATTTTGTTCTTAAAGTTATTATATAGAGGAATTAGACCACAGACTTAGAATGTAATCTTATTATGTGACCCAGAGGTGCAGGTGTTGGTCAGTAACAAATTTTAAAAAGTGAATTTGACATACAACTTAAGTAAACTCCCTGAAATCCAAAGTCAAATGTTTTATTTTTTAGTTCAGAATAATTTTTAGAACATGTTATTTGATTTACAAAACCACAACAGACTGATTTATACTTTTATATCTAGATTTGGTGACTAGACATAATTGCACTATTCTTTTACATACTTGGAACTCTTATTTTGGGCTCTTATAGAATACACCATCTTACTGAATCTCATTGCTATTTCCATAACAATGAACATTAATTTTTTTAAATTTGTGTCTCATTTTGGGAAGTAAGGTGCTTTGTTTTTGTCTTAATGATATTCTTCACCATCTTTTATTCTAGTTTTTAGGCTAAGAATATGTGTAATTTTCTATAGCATATGCTCAGCATTCTGACACTCTCATTCAGGCAAGCACCATCTTCACATGGCTACCACTTTTTATGGCTAAAAACAGAATGTTCTTATTTGTTTCTGCTTACCAGTGCTCTTTAAATAATATGTATTGAATATCTGTATTAGAATTTTCTTAAAGATTCAAGATATATGTAATAAATTCAGACTGTTACTTCATTGCCTATTTGTGGTAACAGACTCACCATCTTATTACCTAGACCACTAAAATTAGTTTTGGAAAATTTTCTAGATAAATTATTGTCCACATTACAAGTTTTCTTCAATTTAGAATGCTTTGACTAACATCTGTGAACCCTTAGACTACTTTAACTAAATCAGTATGATTAAAAGTATAACTTCCTCAAGTAGTATACATAGCAAAGGTGACATTGCTGTCCTCTAAAAGCCATCTCACAGTAAGCACACAACTAAAGTTAAGAGTACTGATTCTCCATAGCTTCCTCATACAACTCCATGCTCAGGATTTCTCATAGTCCCTGGTTGTGGCACTGCCAAATTCCTAACTTCTTAACTTTTCTTCAAAGTTTCCCAATCCCTCCTACCTGAATAGCTTTTATAATTGGATGATAATCCTAACTACAATTGACCCCGACCTTCTCTAACTCTTTGGTTTTGAAAGGCCACAACATGCCTTATTATATTAAATAATGCACAGGTACTTGTCTTAATAAATTAAGTAAACACATACGATCATACAGGTTTTTAAAAAATTTTTAATTCTAAATATGTGGGGTGCAATTCAGGGTTAGATATACAATTGTTCATTATGCAGGATCACATAGTTTAAACAGATGGAAAACTCCCATAATTTATCCCATCACACAAAATAATATACATGATTTTTATGGCATTATATTCATTGTTAATATAATTTTGTATTCTGCTTCTATTCCTTAAATTTTTGCATAAATATAATATTACAAATAGTAATTCATTACTTGGTATTACAGTTCCTCGCTGAAATAAATATATCAGGACAATTTATGCAGCAATAATCAGGCAATACACATATCTCCACACCAATGTTCTAAGAAGTAGCCAAACTCATTGAGAGGATTGGGCTAGATGTACTGGAAAGGGAAGGGAGGTAAAGAGAACTTCGCGGGGCAAGTAGAGGGAGGAAAAAACTGTGAGAAGACTGAAGGGATTAATACACCCTGCTCCATGGCTCTAACTCTGGACGATGGCTAGACTTCAAAGGAGTGGCTACTTGGGACACAAATAGCTGAGCTTCCATGCACTAGCTACCTCATTCCCTCCAAAGATGGTCTTGCTCAGAGAGCAGCAGGAAAGTAGATATCTGAATGGTACAGGCTGCGATGTAGTCCAGCGAGAACCAATGGTATACGATTGGCAGGGTGTCTGATTCATGGGTATTGAGTTAAGTTCCAGTGATTTGGCACAATTGAGTAAAGTCAGAAACGATTCAGGTTAAACCCCTACCTTCTCAGCAGAAAGGTAGCTCAAGAGCAGATTTAGATTGATTTGAATAAAAGAATGGTATTTATTGTTCTGCTGAATATTTGGACTAAGATTCAAAACTACTAAATAACCTACTCTGAAAACAAAGTCTTGGGGTATATCATCTTATCCTTTTGGATTATTCCATTTACAGTTTCATGGTAGTGAAATTGATGTGTCAAAGGGTAGAAACATTTTTGATGTCACTGGAAATGCAGTCCCAAATTGCTTAAACATTGATACTGCCACCATCATCATACTAGACTTAAGTGATACCATTGTTGTTGAATTTTTGTTTCAGTTTTTATTTTTTAATCCATTGGTTAATAAAAATACTTCCATGTTTTCTTATATTTATATACTTCAAAACTAATGAGGTGAAAGTACTGTAAATGTTTTTTTTTTTTTAATTTAAGTCAACTGTAATGAGATAGGACTTCTGTAAACTACAGTCAAATTGATGAGTGTACAACTTGATGAATTTTGATGAAACCACCAGCATAACAGGGTTACAAATACCACCACCTACTGAGTTTCTATTCCTCTTTGCAATTCATCCTTCCCTACACACTCGCTCCACATAATCATTGGTCTGCTTTCTGCCAGAATAGAATAGTTTATATTTTCTAAAAATATATATGTCATTCAGTATCCTATTCTTTTGTGCCTCAGTATATTCTCTTTCCTCCCTTCTTTCATGGAGCAGTATGATTTTTGAGAATCACTATTTCTCTTACATCCATTATTTTAGTTTTTTTCCTTAACTATCTTCACATCACTTTAAAAACTGTCATTATTAAAATAAATTGTTATTAAAGATTGCCCATGGGATCTAGAAATTTTATAAATACATGTACTTTATATGCATGTAACTGTATATAATTTTATAATTATTAATGTTTTTACTCCTGTAACAACTAAATCCTAAGTCAGAAGCTGTAATAAAAATGAAATTCAAAACTTTTACCAAAATAATTTATAATATGTATACCTATATAACTCAATATTTTAACAAGGTAAATATTTACTATTTTTTCTGTATATATGCAGTCAAAAAGTTAAGTAGGATAGTTCACACATATTAAAGTTTTGTTTATTATTTTGCAAAAAGTGTAATGTTAACTATAATTGTGATATATTGGAACTAAATCAATAGTCTAACTTTTGTTTATACTTTATAAACTTACAATATTCAATTTACTTATTATTTTTAAATGTTTGAGTCTATTGTATCCAATGATCAGGAAAAAAAACAAAAGAAAGACATATTAATTCTGAGGTAAATGCTATACTTAAGGGAAAAAGTTTTATCAGTTCAAGAATTTTAAAAAATTATCAAACGGCACAAAGTTTATATTTATTTGTGATATGCAAGAATATATTTTATTAATTGGCTGAGTTAACATATGAGAAATCATACATCACTTGTATTGTTTTTAGTTGCAGCACATTTTCTAAAAAATTACAATCAAAAACCTTCTACAAATAGCACATTAATAATGATTTTCCAGTTTTAGTAAACTGAAAAATCATCATCATTACTTTTTAAGCTCTTTTAGAAATAGCATTTAATTGTGAAGAGCATTATAGTTATTCCAGAAAAAATAAATTTTTTCCTTTGGAGAAAGAGAGTGAGAGGGAGAAAGAGAGAGAGACAGAGAGAGAGAGAGAGAGAGAGAGAGAGAGGATATTCCATAGCTAATCACTGTAACACAAGCAGTATTTTTGAATGTCTTAAATAATCAAACTGTAATTTCCTATTTTGATATTCAGGGTGATCATACCACATATTAAAGAAGACAAAAGGGAGGAAGACACGTTTTTTGAACTCCTGCTATTACCAGTCACTATATTCAATATTTAAACTACATTGTCTCATTTAATCCTCCCAACAGTCATAAGGCAGAAGTATTATCTTCATCTTGCAAATGAGGAAACTGTTATTTAAAGTGGTTAAATAAGTTCTCCAAATCCACCTGGGAAATAAGAGCTGAAATTTGGTTCTGCCCTCTATAGAGCTAGTTACTAAATTGGTCTGCAGGTTTCTCCTCTCTATGCAAACTAAACCAGCGTCCTCAATTGATTCTCCGTGGACCAGTCAAGCATGGTTAATCCTAGCCTCCATATCCTTTGATTTTCATTTCTGAAATACTAAATAAAACATCGAAATTCTGAAATGATGCTAAACATGCTTAAAATGCTAGAGAACAACAAAAGAATACCCGGCTACTGACAAATTTAATGGGAATTCTAGAAACGCATTCCACATCAGGGAACAGGATACTGGAAACAGGAGGCTGAAGGAATGAAATTTGTGTCTGGATTGCATATCATTCTTGATTAAAAACTATTAGACACAGAAATGGGTCATCAGCAAGATATTTCACTCCAAATGCATAATAGTAGTTATGGCCACAAAGGATGTTAATAAAAATAGACTTTCTTCAAGGGCTATATACCTTTGGGACAGAAATTATTTCCTCACAGTTCTAAGAGGAGGTGAGACTATTATAAAGCATTAGAAGATTGGGTTTTGGTACACTAGACTAGCAACTGGGTCCACTGATTTCAGACAGAGGTCTCATTAACCTGTTAATATTTATTCATGCCAATTCTTAGCCGACTAAAAATAGTTAATATTCTACTGAGACGAAGTATTCTTCAAGAAGTATCAACACATTCTCTTCTAAGAGTAAAGTTTTTCTACCCAGTTTCTAACTACCAATGTTAGAGCTGTTTTTCTTATCAAGGCTTTCATTAACTCAATGGAATCAATCTCTCTCTTTCTCTATCTCTTGTCTCTCTCATCCCTAGTTGAATTTTAAATTAGTTTTAATTTTTATTTTAGAATTTATAAATTATAGTATATGTTATAATTATAAAAAGTATGCATTTAATTTTATATGAAAATATTATATGCTATTAACATATTCAATATTTGAAATGTTGTATTTTGAAATGTTGCATAGTGACAGTGAGTGCTTATAAGGTCAAAGGTGCTATACTTAACTCCCTATGTACATTATCACATATAATCTTCACAAAAACTTCATGACATAGCTACTGCTATCTCCCCTATGTTGTAGTGGTTCAACAGCTTGCCCAATGAGTAGCAGAACCCAATTCTGAACTCAGTCAACCTGACTCCAGAGCCTGCATACCTCATCACTAAACCACACTGCCCTCTTTTAAAATAACACCTATAGAGGCAGCATTTCCAATTAAATCATAACTAACTTCCTACACAGGTTTATTGCTAAACAAAAACTATTTCTACTGTGTAGTATTATCAGAAACCAGCAAGCTTGTCACCAGATATTAATAGTAGTTGGTTTTTGTTTTGTTTTAAGATAATTTTTCAAACACAACAAATAAAAATCAAAAGTGACTTAAAATAATCTAACACTAAAATTGGAAGAATAAAACCCAGAAAGCAACAAAAGAGCAGTTTTGCAAATGTTAACTCTTTCTTACCCAGTGCAGTATCTTTGAATGTAACACTTGGCTCACAGAAAATGCAAGCCAAATGATTTGTGTAAACACAATGCTTGATTTTGAAATTTTGGACTAGATTTTCTTCTGTGTTTTAGATTCTAAATTTTAGCTCCTCAAATAAAAATGTAAACAACGAATATCCTTGTATTCATTTCATGCTTTATTGAAATGCTTCAAGTTTGAGAATCCAAGGTTTTTTAACTATTTCTAGAATTTTTCAGAACAACTAAATATAAAATATGTCAGGGTATGTGTATTAATTCTAACTTTTATAATTTATTCACTATGGCTACTGTTGATAGTCATAAAATGACAATGTTCTTTATATTAAATCATAGCAAGCTACAATAAAGACCTACCAATCACACCTTACCACCCTTCCCATGGCTGGGTTCAATACTTTATTTTGGCACTAGTGGCTTCAAATAAGTAAAAATTTAAACATATGTGAAATATTTGTGTATTTTTTCATTTGAAAAAAACTGCATTTGAAAAATTAGACTTGTCTTCTCTAATCGATTGCTTTATTCCTGTACTAGCTTTCAATAGAGTGAGAACAGTAGGTGATAACTTAGAGTATATTTATGAGTGTATCTATCAGGACTTTGTTATGCAAATTATTGTTATAAGAGAATGAGAAATGAACTGACCACCGGATCTTCTCATAAGAATTCCTCTAAATAGAAGACAGACGGAAGCAGAGATTGTGAATTCCGAGAGGATAAACCATGACATTTTACTTTTCTGTATAATGTCCTCAAATGCTAAATTTTGTCTCTATCAAAATGTATAAAAATCAATTTCAGTGTATGAAGTGTAAATGTTGCAAGAGATTCATTCTGCTAATCTTATAGACAATTCTTTAATCAGGGTGATATTTGCCTCTTTGCGTAATTGAATTTTACAACTTGTCAACAGAGAAAATGAGTTATTTCCCTATTAGAGGATTTTTATCTGAATGAACATAAATAGAAAATATTTTTAAAAGAAACATTGTAAAATGTTTAAAAAGTCTAATAATTTACTTCTAAAGGTTATATAAGTTTGAGACTGTATTTTACCTGACAATAGTTTTTAGTTTTGTTTCCTTATGTTATATATAACATTTCACTAGGTAAATATACATATATACATATATATGTAAATATATAGTGAAATAAGAACATGAAACACACATTTTTTTTTTTTTTGAGTTAGAGTCTCACTCTGTCGCCCAGACTGGAGGGCAGTGGCCACTCCCAGTCACCGCAGCCTCGACCTGCTGGGCTCCGGCGATCCTTCCTTCTCAGCCTTCCAGGTAGCTGGAACTACAGGCGCGCGCTACCACGCCTGGTTAATTTTTTGATTTATTGTAGAGATGAAGTCTCGCCAAGTTGCCTAGGCGGGTCTCAAACCCGCGGGCTCAGGCAATCCACTCACCTCAGACTCCCAAAGCACGGGTTTACAGGCTGAGCCACCAAGCCCGGCTGAAACACACATTTTAGAAGGTAAATCATTAAGATGAACTTAAATAATATAAGATTAAATCCAAATAAGGTTCTGCTTAGGTAGACTCCATCACTGAAAAGAAATCTGAATTTAAAAAATAGATGTAAAGGCAAAAACAATATTGCATTATAAATTAAAACATTCAAATACTCAATATTAAAAATAATTAGGAATTAGAAAGTTGTGAAAATTATCAAATACTTGACATAATTTAATCTCACAACACTTGAGAGTATGAGTAACTACCTGTAACATATAAAATAGAAAGGAAAAAATGTAAAACATGTATTCATATAATATTTCCATTTTAGGTGTTATGTTCTATAATGCATATTATACTGCAATCATACTGCAAAATGCTACTGAAACTGAACATTCAACAATGGAAATTTTCCCATAGCCTAGAAATTTTAACAAAGACTCAAGCTGAATTTAATTATCTATAGGTATCTATACTCCTAATTCACACAAGGTTTAACAACTGGGACCAGCTAACTAAAGGACTATTTTATCAGAATTTGCCAGTTTCAATGAACCCGGTCAACACAGCAAATTGAGCAATGAGAAGAGATTAGCCTTTGGGGCCATGAGAAGTGAGGTGTCCAATAGAGAGATGGAGATGCTGAGACAGAAACTCTAGTAAGTAACTTGTGCTCCTAGTTGATGAAGCAAGGATATGAACTACCCTTGAGTGGGATGCAGGTAAATGATGCTGCTAGGCTTAAGTTGGCCTGCTAATACCCACTCAAGCAAGTAACCACAAGGAAAAGGTATCCTAGGAACAGTATTTGTTGAGTTTTAACGAAGAATAAAGAATAAAATAAAATAAGTGGAGCTGAACCTTGACCTCCCTGTTCAGTGATCCAAGAAATGCAACAACTTTTAGATAATTCTCAAAGGAAAGCACATAGATATCACACAGACACCACACAGAAGTACAAGAATTAGGAGGCCAGCCACACAGAGGACATCTGGAATTAGCATCAGCCCGAGAGGCAACAACAACCAACAAAAAGAAGACTGTAATCTCGACCAGGTGCAGTGGCTCAAGCCTGTAATCCCAGCATTTTGGGAGGCTGAGGTGAGAAGATTGCCTGAGCTCAGGGCTTCGTGACCAACCTGGGCAATTTGATGAGACCTTGTCTCTACAGTAAATCAAAAAATTAGCCGGGTATGGTAGTGCATACCTGTAGTTCCATCTACTCGGGAAGTTGAGGCAGAAGGATTGCCAGAGCCCACCCAGACTGTGGTGGCCATAAGCGTGTCACTGCACTCCAGCCTGGCTACAGAGTGAGACTATGACTCAAAAAAATAAATAAATGAATAAATAAAAGAAGACTGTAATCTCACTGAACCGGGTAAGAAGATATTTGCCCACTCTTGTCACATCCCAGATGGAGATGGCATCTAGAAGTGGGAGAGAGAAGCGATGTCTGCAAGCCCACTCACAACCCAGTACTTTTAAAGCCCTAAGAACTGTCATCATAGATGGTAAATATAGAAAAAGCTTTGCATAAAATCTGAGATTGGCATTTTAAAATGAATAAATAATGGAATAAACTAATAACCCAAGTAGCTGAAAAGTTATGGCATATGTCCAAGAAAGAGCCAAGAGAGATGCCACCTGGCAAGAAAAAAAAGGGAGAAGTTTCATTATAACAGAGCTGGGGGCAATTGTTGGAAAAAATATGATAACTTATTTAAATAATGACATGATGTAACTCCTCAAGAAACCAATTACTCTATTCAGTGGTATATTTAGATTAAAATTCGTGTGTTCTGTTTTTCTGGATAACACCATGGATCATATAGCTCAAGTATCTACCTTTGAGAAATGGCACAAGAAATGTATTAATATGTGTGGCACACCCAGAAGTCATTATGCCCATAAATCAGTATATTGGAAGAATAGATTTATTCAACAAATGTTTTCTCAATGCTTCATCATTTGTGCCAAGCACAATTCTGGGTGTGTACAGTGACTTCAGTGATGAGTGAACAGAGTCAGACATGTCCTTGGTCCTGTGGAGTTACATTACACTTGGAATAAACAATCATTGAGGCAGAAGTCTCTGAGAAAATGATATTGGAAATAAGGTCTGAATAATAAAAAGATATCAGCCATGTGATAATCTGAGTGGCAGGGAAGAAGGCAAGGTGTCATAGGCTGAATTGTGTCCTCAAAATGCATACACTGAAATGCCAATCCCTAATGTGACTGTATAGGGAAATAAGGCATTTAAGAGGGTGACTAAAATTAAATTAAAAAAGGTAATAAGGCTGAGGCCCCAATCCAGTAAGACGGGTGTCCTTGTAAGCAGAGGGAGACACCACGAATGCACAAGCACAGATGAAAAACCATGTGAGGACACAGTGAGAAGATGGCCCTCTGTAAGCAAGGAAGAGAGTCCTCACCAAAGACTAATCTTACTATCACTCTGAACTTGGACTTCCAGCCTCCAGAAATGTGAGAAAATATGTTTCTGTTTTTTAAGTCACCCATCTGTGGCATTTTGTCATAGGAGACTCATACAAAAGGGGAGATACTTAGAAGAAACAACACATGCAAAGACCCTAAAGAAGGAAGAAGTTTGGAGAAGTCTAAACGCTGAGTGATGTAAGAATACAGTCACAGGAAGTGAGGCAGATGTTGGAGATGTCGGTGGAGAGGAAGTCAAAGGCTAGATCATGGGAGGAGAGGAGGGCCACTGAGCCATGACTATGCATTTGGCTATTATTTCAAACCTAACATGAAGCCAAAGGAAGATAAAAGACAAGACCAGTGGCTCCCTGGAGAATAAGTTATTAGAGCACACATGTGTCATTGTTAGGCTATCCAGTTCAAGTGTGGCTTGTGAGGTTAATAGGAATCAAGAGGAGGTGACATTTGCAGTATATTTTGAAGGTCAGGTCTGTAGAAATTGCTGATGAATTGATGGGAAAGAAGTGTCAGTTACCTGTTTGCTGACTCAGGCTGTGAGTCTCTATATTTTAATAGTGAGACAGGACCACAAGTTATCTATATGAAAGGGTTTTTTGGTTTTTTTTTTTTTTACAAGTTATGATTTATTAAAATAAAGAAAAAGCTTTGCTGACAATTATTTATGCACAGACTCTTATGAAGATTATAGCCAAATTACATAAAGGTAATTCAAAAAATAAATCTAAAGGTGGGCCTTTATACTACTATCAAATACCCTTCAGCAAGTAGCTTTTTTACCCATATCGCTAGGACAAGTTACTGGACTGGGCCAGTGTGAACCTCTTTCTGTGAAACCTCTCCTGGGCAATTCACACATAGCTTTTACTCATGAGTCTGGATAACAGCATTTCTTTTATCAGGAACCAGAATGCTGAGCATAATAATATGATCCTTAACTTTATATTCTTGTTAACATGGCCTTTTATAGCTCGGACTCTCTATTCTGCACGTTCTTGACCTTTTATCCATGCTCTGACAAACATAAGTACTCTCAAGGCCCATTTCAGCATGTTGTAAACTGGACTACCTTAGAAACATTATTTTTCTAACTTGCCCAGTTACATGACATGTTGTCCTTTTATTTTGATATAATGTTCTGATCTGTGAAACTCTTTGCATGCATTATTCATATATTATTATTGTCAGTGATCCAGCCTCATTTATGTTTTTCATCTCCTAGCATTGATTCTGGAGGCTTGCTGGGGCCATCCCAATCTACCCTGGACATAGAAGGGCAACCCTGCTTCAGTCTATGGATCTGGCATGGTTCTTGCTTGTAGTCTGGGGATCAGTCTGCTCCAGTAAATTCCAGAAAAGCTCTTCTCATGGTGTTGACAGAGGTGTGTAAGAGAAAGAAAAACAAGCTAGGTCACTTGAGACATAGGCTCAGACCTGTATTAAGTACACTGTAACTTAGACTTATTCCATTAGTCCAAACAAGCCATTAGCTGAGGCCAAAGTCAAGGAGTCTGGAAAACTCCTTGCCCTTTATTGGAAAGAACTGAAAAGTTGTAAGAGAAAAAGCATGAATACAATGAGGGGTAAAAACCTGGGCCAATCATTCAAATGGTCACATCTGTAGTCAAACATTATACAGCATTCACTCATCTCTACACAGACTAAAATAAGTGTATAGCTGATCATGATAAATTGGTACACACTTATAAAAAACAAAAATTTAGTATGTATATGTTTATGTAAATATACCTAATATACACATATACATTCCGTGGGTATACACATGCTATCTAGCTTATCAAAAATATGTGTAATTTAAATCTGTTCTATCAGGATTTTTCTTTTGGCCACAATAGTATAACAGGGAATAATCGTATACTTCCTGTTGAAACAACTAAAATAATGAAGATGGATTGTATAATCTCTGAGAGGAAAGAGTAAAATAAGGTGAGTTTTAAAACTGCTCTAATTTCTTTCTAGAAAAATTGTCCACAGTGAAACATAAGGAGGGGGAAATCAGGTAGAGATTGGCAGTCTTTCTGAGTTGAGAAACATAACTGGTAGCGTGGGGAAGCCAAGATAGCAAGAGTCTACAGGAATGAATTAATAGCGAGGAGGGTGATTGAAAAAAAAAGACAAAACTACAAAATCTGCAAAGTGCCTAGCCATGGAACGAATAGCACAAAATAATTAGCACATAGAACCAACTGTGTTGCCCATCGAAGCTGCACCGGATAAAAAAAAAAGTGATACATATACACAATGAAATATTATGCAGCCATAAAGAAGGACAAATATATGAACTTTGGCAGCAGCGTGGATGGAATTGGAGTCGATCATACTCAGTGATTTTTCACTGAAACAAAGAACAGAGTTCCATATGTTCTTCACTCATAAATGGACCTTGAACAATTATTATAATACTATAAGAAATTGATTGACAGTAGTGGGAAACTGTCAGGGGAGGGGGGTGGAATTGGCAGTTGAGGGATACTGTTAGTGGAGGGAGGGGCATACCTCAACAACAAGGGTACCTGCATGATCAATGTTTATATACCTAACCCTGAAATGTACCCCACATCTTTAATAACAAGAATTAAAAAAAAAAAGAATGAGCAAGGTCTTGTTTCAATATTAGGAATCACGATTAGAGCATTAATAAACTATGGAACAAATGCTTTTTTAAGTTTTCAAGCAAAGTTTATTTTGAAAGTAAATGCAGGGGGTGGGGAGAGAACAAATTTAAGAATCAAAAATCATGTACGTAGAGGCCCGAAATGAGATGGGGGATAGAACAAATAACTGAAGAAGTAACGAACAAAAAACTTTCCAAATTTGGTGAAAAACATCATGTTAAAAGCCTCATGATCATCAAGTGCAAGAAACAGGATGAAAACAATAATAAGACACATTATAATAAAACCAGTCACAATCTTAAAAGCATCCAGAAGATGCATTCTTTTCAGAGTAACAACAACAACAACAACAACAAAATAGCAGAATTTTCACTGAAAACAATTTAAGCTACAAGAGAATGGGGCAATACATTTCAAATATTCACAGGAAAACAAAACAAAAAATATTTAGCCTAGAATTCTTTGCTCTTTGAAATTATATTTCTAGGCTGAGTATGAAATAAAGAGGTTTTCAAACATACAAAACTAAAAGAATACTAGCAGGAAAATACTGTAAGAAATGTTTCAACAGAAGAATTGTGAAACCAGATGAAAACCCGCATCTACAAAAAGGAATGAAGAATACAAGAATGGAGAGCTAGATATGTAACTATAAGGAAGTTTTACTGCCATACATCTCTTTAAAAGATAAGTAACCATTTAAAGAAAAAAATAATAATAGCTTCTATGTTTTATAACATACCTACAGGTGAACGTATGAGAACAATCTCACAAGGGCCAGAGGGGGAAAATGAAAATATTCAATTGTAGGTTCTAATATCACACATGAGAAAGCAGAAAATTGCTGAAAGGCAAATTCTGATACGTTAAAGGAATCAATTATAAACTCTAAAGCAACTACCCAAATAATACACACAAAAAGAGTGACTAAAAATAAGCCAACAAGGGAGATAAAGCAGAATAATAAATGACAGTCAACCAACTCGAAGGGAAGAAGCAGAAAAAAGGAAGAAAAGCGAGCACAAAATAGATAGGTAAGCAGAAAATAAATAGTGAAATGCTAGATTTAAGTCCAACCATGTCAAGCATCATACAAAATTAATCACAAAAACCTCATTATTTCCACTCAATTTCTAAGCAAATTCCTGTGATGCAGTTATTGCAGTACATGCAGAGCAATTAATAGCATGATGTGCTTGTATTAGCAAGGAGGAAAAGTATCAAATCAATGGCTTCAGCACCCACCTTAATAAACTAAAGAAAGAAAAAGAGAAGCAGGAGAAGGAGGAAGAGAAGGAGGAAAAGCAAATGCAATTCAAAGTAGAATGGAAATACTAAAGATTAGAGTGAAAACCAAACAGGAAGCAGAAAAGCAAGAGAAATACACAAATGAGTGCAACCTCGATGGAAGACTGTGTGGTGATTTTTGAAAGAACTAGAAATAGACCTTCCGTATGACCTAGCAATCCCCCTATTGGGAACATTCCTGGTGGAACTCAAGTCATTCTACCAAAAAGATACCTGCACATGCGTGTTCACTGCATCTCTTCACAATAGCAAAAACATGGAACCAACCATGCTGCCCATTGAAGCTGGACTGGATAAAAAAAAAATGTGGTACATATATATGATGGAATATCATACAGCCATAAAGAAGGACAAATATATGGACTTGGATGGATGTAGAGTCTATCATACTCAGTGATATATCACAGAAACAAAGAACAATTATCGTGATACTATTAAGAAAGGGATTAGCAGTAGTGGGAAACTACCAGGGAGGGGGTGGAGTGGGACTGGCAGTTGAGGGAAACTGTCAGGGGAGGGAGGGGCACACCTCATCAACAAGGGTACCTGCATGATGAACATTTGTATACCTAACCCTGAATTGTACCCCATATCTTTAAAACATAAAAAAATCAGTCTTAATTGAGAATTATATTACATACAGAATAAAAGTGATTCAGCAAATGCCTTTCTATCCACAGCCATGATCAATAAAGAGGAAGCTTTATTGAAAAACAACAAAATAGGTTCTCTGTGTGCTAGTCATAGAGTGCTTTATAAATATTAACACATTAAATTCTTGTGGCAGCTCTGTGAGGTAGATACAATTATGTCCGTTTTTTAGGTGAAGAAAGTAATGAACAAAGGGGTGTATAACTTACTCAGGGCCTCAAAACAATCGTGAAAATATCAGATATTATTTCTGACGTTATAAATAGATATTTAAAGCTAATATCAAGTCCCCATGGCTTTCTGACCTCAATCCTTTAAATGTGTTAATGGGATCTAGTTGCTCTAGGATAAAAAAAGAATGTCATCCTCATAGCATGGATCCCTCCAATAATCAGGGCTGAAAAATTTTTAAGAGAGCCCGTTGATAAACCTTGGTACAGTATTTTCATTTCTGCTTTGAACACTCTCTTCTTAATTTGACTGTTGTCTGGTAAGCAGGCTTTATACCTCTAACTGTCCAATGGAAATACACATGGGAAAGTAGGAAGATATGTGTTCTGATTATCTGTTGCTGCATTAAAAAAAAAATTATACCAAAACTTAATGGCTTGAGCCAATGGCACCATGTATTTTGCTTTCGAATCTGTAACTTAGGCACTGTTTGGCAGGAGTAGCTTTTCTTGGCTCCACTTGGCGTCCGGTGGGCAGCTCAAATGTTTGGGGATTGGCATCATCTCCAGCCACATACCCGCATAGCTCTGCTGATTGATGCTACCTACCATGTGACTGGTTTCATCACAGCATCGTGGCTAACTTCCAAGAGTCAGACTCTCAAGACAAAGAGAGCCAAGTGGAGTAAACTACTTCAGAAGTCGTATATTGCCATTTCTAATATTTTATTGGTCATCTCTGTCACAAAGTTCTGCCCAGGTTCAAGGAAGAGCATAGATCCTATCACTTGATGAAGTGTCGACATCACTTTGTAAGAAAGGAATGTGAGATGGATATTGGTTCAGCCATTTTTGGAAAACACAGTCTTCTGTAGTTTTTGTTTTATTTAGCTTTTAGGACCATGAGTATGAAACAAACATGTTGTTTGAACAAATTCCTTTGCTATATGAATTGGGAACTTACTGAACCATAGACTTAACTAAAGTAACTGTCCAGAGAGTAACGTTTTTCTAGAAACCAGCTCTCGTATTTGATAGATTTAACCAAGGAAGGTGGGAGGAAACCTTTTAGAGTTTAATTACAGCCTTGTTCCTACTTCATAGTAAAAATCTTTAGAGGTGGGAATTCCCCAAACATATGTAAGGTGGTTCATTTAGGCTGATCACATCTTTAACAGTTGCCAAAGGATCTTATACCAGATGTTAACATTCTAGTTTCTATCAAAGAGCTATGTTGGATTTTTTTTTCATTATTTAATATGAGAACAATAGAAGTGAACTTTTATAAAGTTCTTTCCCTGTGGAATCCAAGTGAAGTTAACCAGACACACTTCAAGAAAGATGGTGACTATTTTAGAGATATTGTGTTTACTGAGCATCCAACCTGAGAACAAAATGGATCCCAACTTTTCGAAAATTACAAGCTAATGCAGAATTTGTGGAACAACAAAAAAAATTTTTTTTAAAGAACTCTCTCTTTATAAAGGGGATACTAACAATCTACCACATGGCTGTGAGCAATTTCTCCAATTATGTGATAAATTTGCACTCAGCTGATCATATGCTGTCCTCCAGTCTTTTTTTTTTTTTTTCTTTTTGAGTTGGAGTCTCACTCAGTCACCTAGGCTGGAGTATAGTGGCACACTCATGGCCACCCCAGCGTCAATCTGCTGAGCTCCGGTGATCCTTCTGCCTCAGCCTTTCAAGTAGCTGGAACTACGGACGTGCACTACCATACCTGGTTAATTGTTGTATTTATTGTAGAGATGAGGTCTCACCAAGTTGTCCGGGTTGTTCTCAAACCTGCGGGCACAGGCAACCCACTCACCTCGGCCTCCCAAAGTGCTGGGTTTACAGGCTGAGCCACCGAGCCCGGCCCAGTCACTTTCACAAGAGGTGCACATTGGATAACTGTTCTGAGTTCACAACACAACTTACACTTGTACAGTGCTCTATGAATTCCAAATTGCATTCCCATTCATTATCACATCTGATACCCATGGCACATCTGTCGTCAGGATAGAATCATTTATATCTCCATTTTTCATATGGGGACCTGAGAAGCTAGTCACATTAGCTGGAGAAACTGGGGCAGTAATTTCATGACCATACTTCTTGTCCACCTCTCTTTTTGCCAACCCTGTGATATCCAGTTATACCAAACTGTCTTAACAGTAGGTTGAAAGCAAGGCTTGGGAGGCATGGAGATTCTCTCCCTGTCTCTGCCACTCCTTGCACATGAAGGAAGTGGACTAGATAAGTTTCAAGGATTACATTCAGTTCTAAATGTCTATGATATCATATTATATAAATGAAAAGCTAGAGTAGTTGACGTCAACATCCTTTTAAAAAAGTCAAGTGGGTAGATAGGAATAAAGCTGTAAAATGAGTTTTTAATCTAATAGAATTGAAAGAGGAAATTACCAGTAGGAAGAAGTTAGAGTAAGACTGAAGACAGAAAGGTGGGTAGAGGATATTTAAAGAGAGGTTTTTGGTTTTTGTAAGTTCATTCAGCAGCTATTTATTGATCACCTACTATGTTTCAGTCACTGTCTTCACAGAAGGGTACAACAAATCCCCTGTCCTCATGGAGCTTATATTGTAGTGGGAGGAAATAACAAACAATAAAATATATTTATGCCAAATGATTGAAAGGGAAAAGGGGATAGGAAGTGCTGGGGCTGAAAATGATTGCAGTTACAAATGGTTGATCCAGGTAGGTCACCCTGGACAATTGAACAGAGCCCCGAGGAAGGGAGGGAACCACTCACACAGATATCTGGGAAAAGAGCTGCCCAGGTAAAGGAGTGTGGCTGGAGAGGCGAGGCATGTGCTAGAGAAAGAGGAAGAGATCAGGTTGGAGAGGTAAGAGAGGTTCCACAAGATGTCCGTTGGAGGCCTTGGAGGCTTTTGTAAGTAAGTAGTTTTGTTTTTACTCTGAGTGATTTGGGGGAACCATGGGGGTAGATTTGAGCTAAAGAGTGACATGGTTTGACTTCAGTATTAAAATAATACCTCTAATGGGAATTATATTTCAATAAAGCTGTTACTTAAAAACAAAAGAAATAGCTCTAGCTGTCATATTGCTAATAGACTGTCAAGACTAGACTGGAAGTAGGAAGATCAGGAAGCTATTACAATCTTCTAGCTAGAGACCGTAGTTGCCTGGGTCAATTAGTAGCTGTGGAAGTGGTGAGAAATGACCAGATTCTATATAAATGTCAAGCCCAGAGGATTGGCTTACTGGTTGGGAGCAAGGATGACTCCAAGATTTTTGTCCTGAGCAACTAGATGGATGGTCATTGCCTTTTACTCAGAGAGAGAAACCTGTGAAAAAGCAGGTTTAGCTATGCATGTATATGGGATGGATTAGAAGTCAAAGGATGCACGCAAAACTGAAAAAAAGGGCATTTATTATTGTTATGATTATATTATTTTACTTTGCAAAAGGATTTCAAAGGCTTAAGTAAAACATACAGATAGAATAAAGATGGAAACCATTTATCAAGCAAAAATGGCTTAAACCCAATCAAACAGTGGTGAACCTAAACCAAAGTTCCCTGCAGGGAACAGTAAGCACATTTGCTTGACCTTTGCAGAGAGTTTGTGGTCAAGAATAAAAATATGGGGGTAAGATAGTGGTAAAGAGGGATTTTGCGGAGGAGAGCTGGCTTGAGAATACCACATTGTGGAGGGGTACTAGGAGGCTGGTTGATTAAAACTGAGAAATTGAAAAAGAGAGGGTTATTTTCTATTAGTATCATGACTGAAGCATGCATTAGAATCACCCAGGGGAGGCATTTAAAACATGCAGATGCAAAGCCTCAACTCAGACTTTCTGAATCCAAATCTGTGTCAGAAGACTCAGTACTATCAGTGCTTAAAGCCCTCTAGATGCTTCAGATGCAAGTCCTGGTTAAAAGTTGGTGGAGGGCTCACTGCCTCGCCAGCCCTCCGGAGACCGCCGTCGCTGACCAGGAAAATGGCAGACAGTTTTTCACTTAATGATGCGTTATCTGGGTCTGGAAACCCAAACCCTCAAGGATGGCCTGGTCAGTGGGGAAACCAGCCCGCTGGGGCAGGGGGCTATCCAGGGGCCCATCCTTATCCTGGGGCCTACCCTGGACAGGCTCCTCCAGGGGCCTACCCTGGACAGGCACCCCCGGCC
>CAUYQG010172262.1:0-13591 GCA_963574415.1 Tarsius wallacei
TGTTCAACCTCACTAATCATCAGGGAGATGCAAATCAAAACCACTCTGAGATACCACCTAACTCCAGTCAGAATGGCAATTATCAATAACAAAAAATAATAGTTGCTGGAGAGGGTATGGCGAAAAGGGAACACTTCTACACTGTTGGTAGGAGTGTAAACTAGTGCAACCTCTGTGGAAAGCAGTGTGGTGATTCCTAAAAGCTCTAAATATCAACCTCCCATATGTCCCCGCGATCCCCCCACTGGGAATATACCCTGAAGAACTCAAATCACTCTGTAAAAAAGATACCTGCACACGTATATTTATCGCAGCATTGTTCACAATAGCAAGAATCTGGAAGCAATCATGCTGTCCATCAAAAGAGGACTGGATTTAAAAAATGTGGTACATATACACAATGGAATACTACTCAGCCATAAAAAAGAACAAAATCATGAATTTTGCAGCAACCTGGATGGAACTAGAATCTATACTACTGAGTGACCTCTCACAGAAACAAAGAACTGAGTATCACATGTTCTCACTCATATAGTAAACCTTGATCATCCAACGTATTACCACAAGAAAATGACTGGCAATGGTAGGAAACTATGGAGGGAGAGGGGTAGGGTGATGGGATTAATGGTAGTAAATATCTGTCTGGGGATGCGGAGACACTTCTTATCAACAAGGGTGCCTGAACGAAGCATATTTTTATACCTAACCCTTAACTGTACCCCACAATATCATAATAAAAATATTGAAAAAATATATATATATTAGTAGTAGCTGGAAATTGCCAGTGAGGGCACATAAAATTAGTAAGAGTACCTGATCTCAAACCAGGCAGGGTAGGGATCAAATGTAGGCCCAAACTTTACCTGTATGGCAGCCACTGGTATACCTAGTCCTGAATTGTACCCCACATCTTTAAAATAAAATAAATTAGGAAAGAAAATAAGCAAATAAAATGCAAAAAAAATGTGTATTTCAAATCAGTTTGGATTATTGTTGACTTTAAATTCTTTTAAAATGACAACTGATACATTATTTTCATCATTTAAATTATGTTTTCATTTATCACAGTGTTTTGAACACCAACCGTACTTCCTGAACTGTCATTGATTGTAAGGATATGGTATGCACAATTCTTCTTATCAAGAAGATGAGACACAGGGGGTGAGGGGGGACACAAGTGAAGATATAAAACAGATGTGGGAAAAAATACCTGTCTGACTTATTCACAGAATGCTATTGCTATATAGATGAGGCAAGTCAGAATCCAGAATCTCTCAAATTCAGATACATGAGTGAGAACACAGCCCCTGTGACCAGGATGACCTGGGGTCAGTTAGTAAATGATCACAGTGATGTTGGGCATACTAATTCAGTTCTCTGTTTCTGTTTCCTTACAAATGAAGTTGGAACATCATTATTTATTCCATTATACTGTTGTTCTAGCAAATGATTTAATACACATGAAGCACACAAAGTAGTTGCTATGACTATAACTTTTTTTTGTAATTGTTTGAGTTGTAGCCTCACTCTGTCCCCGAAGCGGGAGTGCAGTGGCATGATCATGGTTCACTGTATCCTCAATATGCTAGGCTCAGTCAGTCCTTCTTCCTCAGTCTCTCGAGTAGCTGGGACTACAGGCATATATCACCACTCCTGGCTAATTTATTTTATTTTGTGGAGACAAAGTCTTGTAGAGATGAAACTGCTTCCAAGATGAAGTCTTGCTGTGTTGTCTAGGCAGTTCTCTACTTCCTGGGCTCAAGCAATCCTCTCATCTCAGCTTCCCACAGTGCTAGGATTACAAGTGTGAGTCACTGCACCCAACCTGCTATAACTTATCACAGGAGTGGTTAAGGAAAATTTCTAGAGAAAGAAGCATCACAGCTGATGCATGAATGATAGTGGCTAGTTTGCAAGCGCAGAGTGTGTTGATGGAAGAGACATGCAGGGACCTCCCATGGTTCTATGCAGCTGCGTGGATGTTGCCTACTGGGATATGATGAGAAATGAATTTGGAGAGATTGGCAGGGAAGATTCTGAGAGGACATACTGATGTGGCAAAGAAGGTGGCTTTTTCTGTAAAGGGACAAGTCTGGGGGCACCTGTCCAGGCTTTCCTTAGCAGCATTTTTTACAACCATCAGCCTTAGGCTTACAACATATTTAAGCCTACGTGCAATCTGTAATATGTTCAGCAAAACTGCCTGTAAAAAGGTGATGGAAAAATGCCACAGTCTTTGATTGGTGAATTATTTTGGCAACTTCACCTCTTCGCTCTAACATTTCATGGTCTGTCTCCTGAAAAATACTCATTCAAAAGCGACACAGTATTTTCAAAAAGTGGGCAAAATATCTGAATAGATACCTCACTAAGGAAGATATGCAGATGGCAAGTAAGCACATGAAAAGATGGTCCACATCACATTAGGAAATGAGACTTCACTGCACATTGATTAGAATAGCTAAAATCCAAATCATCAACGCTAACCAATGTGAGAATGCAGAGCAACAGGAACTCTCATTTACTGCTGGTGGGAATGCAAAATGACACAGTCACTTTGGAAGACAGTTTGGCACTTGCTTGGAAAGCCAAGCACACTCTTTTCACATGATCCAGCAATTATATTTCTAGGTATTTACCCAAATGTCGTAAAACACATGTTCACACACAATCTTCACAAAAATAATTGTAACAGATTTATTCATGATTGTCCAAAATTGAAGGCAATCAAAATGTTCTCTAATATGTGAGGGAAGATCCCACGAAACCCCGGATTTTACTTATAAAAATGTGTATTTATTCTTACATGTTTAAGCTTCAGTGAACTTCAAAGTACTCTCTGGATGATGCAATACACCTATCGAGATGTTTTTTCCACTGCTCAAAACAGTTTTTGAACTTGTCGATTTTGATGCTTTTTAGTGCTTCCACTGTTTTTTG
Organism: Tarsius wallacei; assembly: GCA_963574415.1. NCBI lineage: Eukaryota > Metazoa > Chordata > Mammalia > Primates > Tarsiidae > Tarsius > Tarsius wallacei. The sequence goes on from CAUYQG010172262.1 coordinate 2,941, forward strand.
TTTCACTTCTATCACATCGGCAAACCGTTTCCCATTGAGGACTTTTTTCATCCGAGGAATGGAAAAAAAAAGTCACTCAGGGCAAGATCAGGTGAATACAAAGGTTGGGGTAGAGCGATAATGCTGTTTTTTAGTCAAAAACTACTGAACACTCTGTGCAGTGTGAACAAGTTGTTTGTATGAATCACTCATCATGAAATAGGCAAACATGTTGAGAGAATCTCCAAAAAATGAAAATTCACTGAATCCGAATTCAGCCACTCACAACAACACTAGCTGGTACACTGATGCCGATGTGTTTCTCGTATACTTACTTAGCAGGGAAAACCTGTACTACAAGTGGCCCGCCCTCCCAAAAATAATTCTGTTTTTTGGGGGGTTCCGCCTTGTATGACAAGCTGTGATACAGCCATATAGCAGACCATCATCTAGCCAAAAAAAGAAATGAACTATCAAGTCACAAAATATATGGAACTTAAATGAATGTTGCTAAGTGAAAGAAGCAAGAGTGTATGATGCCAAATATATGACATTATGAAAAAGGCAAAACTGTAGAATATGGTTACAAATTTTATTTTGCTTCACAAGCACATATATCTTTACATTGCTCCAGACATCTAAAGCTGATTTCCTTTATTTTTAACCAAATTTGATAATTATGACATTGACCATCTTACAGTAATTTCTCACAATTTGCTTCTATTTTTAGAAGAGAAAAAGTTGAACATAATAATTTTAATAGAGGGATTAAATATTTTTAAAAAATCATACTCACTAAGCACTGTGTTGTCTTTGGATCTACTTTCAACCCAAATATAGATAACTAAAAAGTATGAGATTTTTGGGAATGGGACACCAAATGTTGACCCAGGAAAGCTGCCAATGGCACCCTCTACCATCTATGCAAATTTACGTGACACCAACTCTTTTTCCATACAGTTGTTAATATTTTTTCAGTACGCACAGTAATTTATAACAGAGGCTTCCGCTAATGCATACCGTGTTATTGAGATTATGCCTGAAAAGTGTTAAATTTCATTTAACATGTGTTTACGCTATCAGAGAGAAACTGTCAGAGGCAGTGAAGACTCTTATTAAAAATTGATTTTAGCCTAGTTAAGGCTAAACATCCAACTCCAATCTGAAGATCAAGGTTGTGTCAAAATAAAGACCAAAAGAAAAAGAGATCAATAGCAAATCTCTCAGTTCTGAAGTCAATCCATTTGCCTACGAAACCATACTGAACTATCTGTATTCAGGAAGACACTCGTTTGCCAACAATAGAAGATTGCAGATTTATTAAGGACAACAATAATACTTCTTGGCTCAAGACAGTAATATTTGTATACCTACATTTGATGCACAAAGATTTAATGGGTAAGAATATAAAATGACTTTAACAAATAATTATCATTATATCTTTTTAACAGTTAAGTTAGGAATTCTAAAAGTATGTATGTTTGCTCAACCTTAACTATTGATCTAAATGATGGTTGTTAGTTTGGTAATGGGTCATTACTGGCACACACACATTCTAAAGCCAGTGATTAAACACTTTAAAATAATTTAAATATAATTAACTCAACCCCCAAAGAATAATGTTTACTGAACTAAGGAAGAGCCACAAAAGGGCCTCTTTCCCAATAGTACAAATTTATAGTTGTTTCTAGTGAGTCTAATCTCACATAAAGAAGCAATGAAGAAATGAAAATAATATATATTAAAACTTGATTTGTAAAAATTTAGTAAAAATGCCAAGTCAGATCAATTGCATGGCTTCAAGTGTATTAATATGCTAAACATTTAGGAGCAGATCTCGGAGGTACTGAGGGAAGGCATGTGAATAGTATTCCTGAGCTCCATTCCATCTGTTGAAAATAAATAAATTTGCACTAGAAAATAAATTCCCTATATTGCTTAAGTTTTGTTGAGTAGGGATCTCTACTAATTGCAAGTAAAATTATCAACTGCTTCCAAAGAGAGGCTCAGCAAAACAGATCACCAGAGAAGGTAAAAAAAATTTGGAAAAATATAATACTGAAGAGTAAAAACATTATTGTTTCAAAAATCAAGATTGCTGTCAGCAACTCTATTTTTTTTCCAAATATAAAATTCCATGTCAATTTAACAAACATAAATCTAAAAAAAAATTTTATTTTATTCTTGTGTCTTTCATTTATCAAACATGTAGGTCTGTAGCTATTTTCATGGCCATTATAAATTGTCCAGTGAAATTTAGGACTTTCCAAAGTGAATTATGAATTTTTTTATACTTCAATATTTGCAAATCAGTTCTGCTGTGATTAGTTTATGGTATATTTTGCTTTAAAACGTTATTATGCTTTGATGCAAAGACAGTCCTAATCCAAATATTATGTTAATTTTACCAATATAACTTGGTCATATCTACTAAATATTATTAGCATTTTAACTGGGCTATGGTTTAAAATAATACAAAAATAAAACCCAAAAACAGGTTTTAGAAGAAAGTTTATTTTTACTTGACTTCTTTATTACTATTTCTAGTATATATAAAAAAAATCCTGTTGATACCCAATAAGTTAAGTTAAAGATGCAAAAATGACTGTATATGTTGTCTTGATTACTTATTCTCCATTGTGAATATATCTTTTCATAATTTTGTAGAAAATAGCCCAGGAAATAGTACAAATGTAGAAAATAGAAACAGGATAGGTAACAACTCTACCTGAAACATAGAAAGAAAAGCTCAAAATTTTCAGTGTTTTAGGATAAATTGAAAGAAAAAAACAAATATGCAGGGATACACATGATTAAAATAGAAAGGCGACAATAAAAATTAGAGAAGAGTGGAGGTGCTAAAGTGAGAGCGAGGAGAAACAAAATGGGCAGGAGATGTCTTACAATGTGGCAGAAGAACACTGGAGGACAAGTGGACAATGAAATTAACCCAATTCACTATTCGGCCATATTTCTAAGAAACCAAATAAGGAGGCATTATTAACAATGCATGAGGTAGGAGGTAAGACTTCTGTTATATTTACCTTTACCCACAATTTCCTAAGAGTTCTCTGGAATTTCTCACGAAAGTATTCATAAAAGGAAACGACTTGAAAAATCATAAATTGTTGTAATAATATGACAATTACAGAGTGACTTCTCTTTGATAACTAAAGTAAAAACAGACACTGTAATAAATGTATGTTGAATTAATGAAAGGTATGTTTTCTCTTTGACAGCCATCCTCCTGTACTCTCTTCCAGATAATCCCAGTTGTGGTCAATGATCTCTCTCTCTTGGAAGTCTTGTAGATCCATAATCTGTGGCACCATATTGGAGCACAAGAAGAGCCCACTCACTTGATGAGAACACCTTACCACCACCAGCAGGTCACATGAAGCGGCAGGAAACCTCAAAGTGAACCCTTGGATTTAGACCAGGTCTCCAAAACTTTTCAGGTTGTGAGCCAATCAATTCCCTTTATGCCTTAACTTTTGTTGAGTAGGGATCTCTACCACTTGAAAATAAAATTATCCACTGCATTGTCCTCAATTTTAATCTTGACTCAAAAATCACACTAGCTATAATAGCATAAGTTACTTATAGGTTCTGAGACTGTGTTTCCTGATCCCTCACCTTTTCCAACCCATTGGAAAATGGGGCCCTCAAACACTATTTTTTTTCTAGCACTGAACTGTGTTGCTCTCCTTATTCTGTCTTTTACCATGTGTCATTTATAGCTGTATGTGCATATGCATGCATGTATGTATGTACATATGTTATGGGTTGAAATATGTCTCTCAAATAAATAGTTGTTGTTCCATCCCCTAGTGTATCACAGGTGGCTTGTTTGGACATAGGTTCTTTACAAATGTAACTAGTTAAGAAGTAATCATGCTTGATTAGGGTAGGCCCTAATCAATAACTGGTGTGTCATTATGAGAAAAGAGAAATTTGACTACACAGAGATGCATACATGGATCATGATGAATTATTCATGATGGGTCATGATGAATAGTAGTGTGCTATTGGATGCAATTTGCTAGTATCTCTCTGAGAATTTTTACATTTCTGCTCATTAGGGAAATTGACCTGTAGGGGTTTTTTGTTTGTCTGTTTTGTTTTTTTCTTTCTATATTGAGTATTTGCTGTTTTTGAGTATCGGGATGATATCGACTTCATAGAAGGAGACTGGCAGGATTCCTTCTTTCTCAGTTGCTTGGAATACATTCAGTAGGATTAGTATTAGGTCTTCTTTATACATCTGGTAGAATTCAGCTGAGAAATCATCTGATCCAGGGCTTTTTTGGTGGGGAGCTTACTTATCATTGAATCCATTCCTTGACTTATTATTTGTCTGTTTAAGGTTTCAATTTCTTCCTGCTTTAATCTTGGGAGATTGTGTGCTATCAGGTATTTATCCATTTCCTCTAGATTTTCTAGCTTAGTCACCTACAGATGTTCATAGTAATCTCTGATAATCTTTTGCATTTCTTCACGGTTGGTTGTAACATTGCCTTTTTTGTTTCTGATGGCGATAATTCGCATTTTCCTCCACTCTCCTTTTATTTTCTGTTTATCAGACCATGTGTTTGTTAATCTTATGCTTTCAAAGAACCAATTTTTCTACTCACTGATCCTTTGTATAATATTTTTGGTCTCTATTTCCTTTAGCTGTGAGTTTACTTTTATAATTTCCATCCTTCTACTAGTTTTGGAATTGGATTGCTCTTGTCTTTCCAGCTTCACTAGGTGTGACATTAAACTGTTTACTTGACATCTCTCTACTTTCTTGATGTGTGTGTGCAATGTCATAAACTTCCTGTTCAGCACCACTGATATTCCAGAGGATTTGGTATGTTGTGTTTTTGCTTTCATTTGTCTCTATAAATCTTTTTATTTTTGTCTTGATTTCTATGTGAACCCAAGTCATTTACAAGCATTTTTTAAAAAATTCTACATGTTTTTGTGTTTTTGATGGTTCTTGTCAGTGATGATATTTATTTTTATTCCCCTGTGGTCTAAGAAGATGCTTGGTATGATTTTTACCTTACGAAATTTATTCATGGTAGATTTATGACTATGTGGTCAATCTTAGAGTATGTTGCATGTGCTGATGAGAAGAATGTATATTCTGTGATTGGTAAAGTGTTTTCTAGATGTCTATGTATTAGATCTAATTGGTCCAGTGTTGAGTTAAGGTTCTGAATTTCTCTGTTAATTTTCTGCCTTGTTGCTCTGTCTAAAGCTGTTATCAGAGTACTGAAGTCTTGACTATTATTTTATGGCTTCCTATTCCCTCCTTTCTAATTGCCAGTTGTTTCATAAATCTAGATGCTTCTATGTTGTGTGCATATTCATTCAGGATGGATGTTTCTTGTTGGTGAATTGAGCCCTTTAACATTATGTGTGACCTTCACTGTCTTTATTAACTTTTATTGGTTAAATGCATGTTTTATCTGATATAAGAATATCTGCTCTTGCTCTTTTTTGTTTTCCATTTGCATGGAAGATTTTTCTTCAGCCCTTTACCTTGAGCTTTTGGATGGCATTTGCACTGAGATGGGTTTCATGAAGACAGCAGAAGAGTGGATCATGCTTCTTTATTCAATTTGCCACTCTGTGTATTTTGACTGGCATGTTTAGTCCATTAACATTTAAGTTAATTATTGTTATATGAGGTTTGTTTCTCTCATATTGTTGCTAACAAGCTGCTTTGTGTCCTAGGTCTGGTGGTTGATGTGTATCATCTGTAAACTCTGTGCTTACCTATGCTTTTGTGTTGGATGAAACCATTTTTTCATTTATGTATTTAGAACTTCCTTAAGCATTTCCTGAAGGGTTGAGCTGGAGGTGGCACCTCTGAGGGACTGCATGTCTGGGAAGAATTGTAATTCCTCATTATTGTAGCTTAGTGTGACAGGGCAGGAAATTCTTGGCTGACTTTCTTTGTCAGAATGTTAAAAATGACTGCCAGGTGTGATGGCTCATGCCCGTAATCCCAGTATTTGGGAAGCAGAGGCAAGGGGTCCAAAATCAGACTGGGCAGCATGGAGAGACCTTGTCTCTACAAAAAAATCAAAAAATTAGCCAGATCTGGTGGTGCATGCTTGTGGTTCCAGCTACTTGGAAGACTAGGTGGAAGGATCACCTGAGTCCAGCAGGTCGAGGCTGTGGTGGTCATGAGTGTGACACTGCACTCAAGCCTGGGCAACACAGTGAGAATCCAAATTAAAAAATAATAGCAATAAAGAATGTTAAAAATGGGTTCCCAGTCCTTTCTAGCTTGTAAGACTTCTTCTAAAAGGTCTGCTGCAGTTTTTATGGGTTTCCCTTACTAAGCAGCTTGTCCCTTTTTACTAGCTGCCTATTGAATTATTCATTTTATAAAAATCACCTTAGCAAGTCCGATTATTATGAGCCTTGGGGATAGCCTTCATTGTAATACCTCACCAAAATTCTCTGCAATTCTTGTGTTTGTATGGTCACCTTTCTAGTGAAACAGGGAAAGTTTTCTTGGATGACATCTTGGAAGACTTGTTTCAGTGTGTTCTGTTCCCCCTCTTTCTCAGGAATGTCAATCAGGCATAGATTTTGTTATTTTACATAATTTCCAACCTCTTTTAGGCTTTACTTATTTATCTTCATTCTTTTCTTCTTATTTTTGTCAGACTGGGTTAACTCAATAATTTGATCTTCAAGCTCTGAGTTTCTTTCCTCTGTCTGGCTGATTCTGCTGTTAAGGCTCACTAATGTGTTTTGAAGTCCCAAGAGAGAATGCTTCATTTCCAGAAGTTCAGTTTGTTTATTTCTTAGAGTAGACAAATCAGCTTTCACTTCCTGTACTGCTTTCACGGCCTAGTTGATTTGGGAGTTCAGTTTCTCATGGATTTCACTGAGTCTCTTTGCCGTTCACAATCTAAATTCTATGTCTGTCATCAGGGACAGGTCATTCTGAAAGGTTCCATTACTTGGGATCAGAGAGGACCCTTAATGTTGAATCATTTGGCTTTGGAAATTACCAGTGATTTTTTTTTTTTCTGGTTCTTCCTCATCTGTGAGGGTGGCTTCTTACCTTTTTATTTTTTGTTGTTATTCTTTGTTAACGTTGCTATTATTGGTGTGAAAGTTTGTTGTTTTCTTGCTTGACTTCCCATCTCTGATCCTCCTATTGAAGGGACAGAGGCGGCAGGGAGGAGGGTGACCTGGGAGAAACCTTCTGGTGCTGTTTTACCTTCATAGTCTGCTGGAGGCAGTGCAAGTCTTTTCCTCCAGATCAGGGGTTTTCTTCTCCCTTGGGTGCAAGTGCTAGGAGCCCTGGTGGGCAGTAGCTCTGGAGCCTCCCTTTCCAGTTGTATGTGCCCTTAGCAGGGTTGGCAGCTGGCCAGAAGGAGACCTGTGGGTCAATATTGGCTCAGGTGTTCAGGTAGCTTTAAAGCAGCCTCCTTCACTGCATTGTCTGTGGCTGGGAGAAGCCCCACTGTTCAGCAACTGGAATGTAAACTGGCAGAGGTGGGACAGCCTGGCCTCGCTGGATCACCAGGCTCCTGACTAGCATGGAGTCACAGAAGTACTCTGCCTCCTAGTCCCCACCCTGCTCTGTGAGAGGGGCAAGGGAGTGATGGCACCTCCCTGGGAGGTGAGTCCACAGCCCTGACCTTGGGCCCATGACTAGAGAAATGTACCTAAAATGGGTGTGTAGTCATAGGTAGGGAATGGAGGGGAGGAAAGGGAAAGTATCCAGGAGATGCAGACCACCCCTGCAGTGGGGGCCTCTCTGTGGAGTGATGGAGGATGCCAATCTCTGGGTTCCATGTGGAACCCATGGGTATCCCTGCCCTGATTTGGGGCAGCTTTCTGCACATTACTGATGTGGGTGGGAATGTGGAGGGAGGGTCTGGACTGACACTCCCCTGGTTAGGACCTCAGAGGTTCATAAGAGGTGTGACAAATCTTTCCTTTTCACTCCCCTCCCAAGGGCACTCTACCAGTCCCATGCCAAAGCCAATCCTGGAAGTGATTGGGACCTGGAGCTGACCATTCCTTGTGTCTCCAGGTATCTATCCAACAAACCTCAGCTTAAGTTTCCAGGTAGAGCTCCAAAGAACCAATTTTTCTCCCCCTTTTGACTCTCTTGTTGGGAGTGGCAGTTGTCCAATGTCTCCCATTGATATCTTGACTTTGATTTAATTTTTCTGTGTTTTTTGTCCTACCTTACTCTCCCAACCCAAAGTGCAGATGAGTTCTATATGGCAAAAGACAAAAACAAAAGTGTCACATATTCCAGAGTGCAAATAATCAGGCATTAAAGAAGTGAGATTGATGTCATTTCTTCAGAGATATTTAATGTGAACTCAATTGACACTTTTTTTTTGCCGCTGAAAAGAAGCCAATCAAATTTTGATTTACACAACTTAAATCAGAGTAAAGGAACAATGTCCAGTATTGTTGCCTTACAGTTCCTGTAAAACTATACTATAAAGAGAGAATTTAAATTCCTCGCTCATCCTGCTCATTTTCATTTTTACAAAGAAACAAGAAAACTTGGTTTTGCTATCTGTGCACAACAGCAGTATGTGGCTAGGATAAGGAGGATTGAAATATGAGCAATGGTTAAAGATCAAAAGATGTGTTTGTACGTTTTGCTCACAGTACCTCAAGTAATCAGCAAACCCAGCGGGAGCTTGGGGATGGTGATCAGATTTCTGTGCCTTTCTGGGAGGAAAAGTGAAAAACAGAACATTCTATGGAAGACAAGACATAAACAAGTGTGATCTCCTTTGGGGGAACTTCTGAGTCTGGTACTGTATTGGAGAGTGTGTCAACAGGTCCAGATGACCTCGGTTTTGAACTCCACCTCACTGTGCCTGTCATCTCTCTGCCTGGCGTGACTCCCTTGTTATTGTTGTCCCTGGGCTGCTTTCCTCCACCCTCCGTGGTCCCTCATGGCTCTCCCCCTTCCTTCATTCTGCCACTCTGACAAAGCATTCACAGCCCTTGCCTTCAATCATCAGCTGATAAGGAGTAAGAATCTACTTGCTTCAAACAAAGCTGGGAGTCATTTTGAAAGCGTTTCCTTAGAGCTGAGACGTAGTTGAGACATGGACTTTTGATGGGTAATCAAGGTTTAGAAAAATGAGTTCACAGAAGGTTTACAATATCAGGACATATCTTTCCCTAGCTTTCCAGACCATTTAATGCTTGTTTTGTGAATCAAAGAGCACAGGCACAGAGGCTGGAGGAAGCAAACTAATACCTTGCATGGCTACAGTGGGAAAGTGAGATAACAAAGCTCGAAAGAAAAAAAAATAAATGGAAATACCAGTTTCTTCTCTCTCTCTCTCTTTCTCCTCCTGCTTCTACAATTACTATTGGACAGATGCCATCAACATTTCAGCTGCAATGACACACTAGACAGGTTGACTCGGCTCATGTTTGTTTGTTTTTTTAATTTTATGATTTCTTTTTACAGAATATACCAGAGCATATGGCACTGCACTTTCCCTTGGCCTCCAGACTAAGTACTCCTCGACTCTTACTTCCTCTAAACTCACCTTCATCATGACCTTGAATGCCACAGCTTCTTTGCAACCCAAAGCAAGGAATTTGGACATTATTATGTACCACTTGATGAAGTAAACCTATTTATACTGCCACTGGCTTGGTGCTACAAAAAATGTCCTTAATAAAAGCTGTCAATGATAATATTTTGGGGGGAGAGTATTTTCAATTCATGCATAAGCTTTCCAGGACCAATTGTATTTCATGGAGTTACACCTGGTCATCACTCTTTATTCTCTTTTCCAAATCCAGCTTGTTCTGTATACAGTTGCTCTATTGAGGAACTCAAAGGAAAGACGGATGAGTGGGTTAGAGGTGGTGGTTGCTGCCATTTAGGCAGTCGGGCATTTAAGTGAAGACAGATGAGAATGGGAACTCATGCCCTAGTGAGAAAATTACCATACTCCAATTAAACGGAAGGCAGAACATAAAGAGTGTGCAAGCTTAAAATACAAAACTCCTTTCATCACAAAGCTCCTCAAAACAGTTATGCAAGAAATATGTGTAAGGTCTGAGGCCTGGCAGGAAGATTGAAAACAGGCACAGCTCCTCCAAAATCAATGGTAGAAAAATCATTTCTTTTTCCTTGTTGCAATCTTAGAAATGTGCAGGCATCCCTGTGGCATTTGAATGCACAGTTCGTTCAAGAGCCTTCATGCACACAGACTCACAACAGCACCTTGAGATTTGCTAGAAAAACAATGGAAGTTAGGTGCATGTGTAAAAGGTAAAGTGTGGTGAGAGTTCTGCCGACCCATTCTTAACTGTTATCTGCTGGAAGTTGTCCTCTGTGTCTGTGCAGTATCCTGGCTATACAGCTAGTTTAGCACTCAAAAAGGGAGATCAGGCCAGGTCTAGTGGCTCACGCCTATAATTCCAGCACCTAGGGAGACCAAGGTGGGGGAATTACTTGAGCCTAGGTGTTGGATACCACCCTAGGCAACACAATGAGACCTCATCTCTACGAAAAAATACAAAAATTAGCCAGCGATGGTGGTGCGTGCCTGTAGTCTCAGCTATACAGGAGGTTGAGGTGGAAGGATCCTAGCTTGAGTCCAGGAGGTAGAGGCTGCAGTGAGCTATGATCATGCTAGTACTCCAGCATGGGCAA
>CAUYQG010172265.1:0-27650 GCA_963574415.1 Tarsius wallacei
CGTGCCTGTAGTTCTAGCTACTTGGAAGGCTGAGGCGGAAGGATCGCCGGAGCCCAGCAGGTCGAGGCTGCGGTGGCCGGGAGCGGCCACTGCACTCCAGTCTGGGTGACAGAGTGAGACTCCAACTCAAAAAAAAAAAAAAATAAGGTTGTTGGAAGGACTAGGACAAAAGTGTATGTACAGAGCTTAATATGATAACTGATCCATTGTACGTACTCCAAAGGTACATGCTATTATTTTGTGTTTATACATACAACAAGCTTTAAAAAACCTAACAGACAATAATTTCTTTAACCAACTAAAACAGAAATTTGAACTCACAGGAAGGTTAGAAACCATGAATATGTGCACACCTGAGCATCTGAGAGTCAAAGTAATTACTTAGTGAATAATCTTGAAGACCTTTCAAAGTAGATTGTGACACTGGACCACAGTTTAAAAAATTTTTCTGAGCAAACTAATTGGCAGTTAATGAAATCATTAATATCTATAGGTCCCTTGTGATAATAAATGACCTGAGTTCATGTAAATGAACTGTGTTTCTAGGGCTTATAAGTCAGGGAAATACAGTTAGTACAATTTCTTCCAGTGCCATATATATATAACATGATTAACACATTCGTGATCGGCAAATGTTTCACTTTCCTAATACTGAGAGCAGGTGAAAATAAAAAAAGCTGAAGCTGGTTCCCGCAAACTTTGGTCATTAAACACAAGTGAAATGGTCTTTTCTAAATTGTCACCTTTTTCACAATACAGCTGAAAGCTACAGACATATCCAGTATTTGCCTCAGATACCACTCTGACTAGCATTCCATACTTTGTATTTTTATTCAGATTATAAACCGGATATCTTATATATATATATATTCCTTTGTTTACATTGCATCATTACATCACTATCTGTTTCACTATCACTAATAAGTTCACTGGATTCACCTTTCACCTCAGAAATCTCATCAGCACATATTTCTTCATTTTTCATAATTATGGTAATTATTTTTAATGCTGAAGTATGAAAGTCCTGAAATAGCAAAGTACAAGTATATAACACTAATCACAACAAAATAATGACTAACTTGCAATTTTTACCAACTATTTAAATCAATGACAACATTGTGCAGTCGACATCAGATAATTATCTCAATTAACTTTCTCCTTGCCTCACTTTCAAGCAAAATATAATAACACATACATACAACAACGTTGCAGCATTCAGAAACAGGATTTGCAAAGACGTAAATTTATGTCAGCAGCAACCAGGAACATAATTTGGAATGATGCAAATTCACATCAGCAATCATGAGTCAATATCATGAAATCAAATTTTTTGTGAGGGAGGAAATAGATTCTTTCAGACAAGGACTATGCCTGAACCAAACCCAAAAATGAATAATAAAATTTTTATTGTTGGTTCTATGCAATAATTTATTCACCAGACAACATGTTTAGGAGCACAAGACTTAATTTGTTCTTGATGTTTTCATATTATTGCCAAACTTTATGAACGAAGCCATTTCATTTATATTACCTTTGAAAATGAAGATATTTCTGGTTTCTCTGCCACTTTGATTTCTAATCACTTTCCTATTCTGGTTCTTAAGGAAGAAAGTTGTTATATCAAGAGATTTTTAAAGGGTTACTAGAGTGTATCTAAATGCTTGTTTTCTTTTAAGATGAACCATTACTGGTTGAATTTTTAAAATCACAAAAGATGACTCCATCATATTATAGGCTTTCCAGTTGTGTTGGTAAATTTCTAGTTGCGACATAATCTGTATATAATATCCTATTCCATAGCCTTTGCTAAAGAGTAAGACCTATTTCTTTCCTACATCCTACCAAGAAAGCAAGTTAAACTACTTTCACGTGTGAGGAAGCCTGTTGAACTCATTTTCTTTCTTGGAAGCACCGGGGAGAAGTAGAAGGAGAGGAAAAAGGAAAGGACTTTCTCTTTTAAAATGAATTCCAGCTCACCTACAAGCCAAACCAAATAAAGACAGTATAGGGATTAAAGCTGTGGCCTCCCGAGTCAAGAGAAAAATAAAAATGAAATGAAATGTTGGTTTCTCAGTTGTGACAAATTTATCATAGTGATGTAAGATGTTAACAATGGGAATCTGGGTGAGAGATCTATGGAGACTCTATACTATCTTTGCAACTTTTTGTAAGCCTAAACCTATTCTCAAATGAAAAGTTTATTAAAAAAAAAAAAAAGACCTGAGTGTAACTTCTGGCTGTACCATGTTAGCTTGTGTTAACCACAAGCATATTATTAACCCCTCAAAGCCTCAATTTTATCCATATGGAGCCTAACTCTAAAGGCCATTGTGAGGATTAAGGGAGTTAATGAAGTGCTTGGCACAACATGCAGCATGAAGTTAGAATTAAGTGTTATCATAACTATGTGCCCACCTAAGGACTGAGCATGTTAGTACTCAGAGGAAGGCACAGGCACTTTAATTCAGTATCTTGTTTTCTTCCTGATTCTTTAATATCTGCTGATAGCACAGTCATCTTCCCAGTCGCTCAGGCTCTAAACCCTTTGTGGCACTTCCTGTTCTCTTGACCCTGCATCCAATCAGGAAGCAGGTCCCATGAAGCCTACAGCTGTAATATTCTCAACCTTGTCACCTCTTCATTTTTATCATGTCCCTACCCTGGCTCTGGTCTTGTTCCTGTCTGACTCTACTTCTATGTTGTCCTCCTGGCTCCTTGCCTGTTTTCTCTATTCCTCCCATCCCGCCTGCAATATGGTCTCACTAATCTCTCTAAATTATGCTACCCAAACATCAACAACTCTCCATTGTCTAGAAGCACATTTCTAATTTTTTGGCTTTGGTATTCAAGACCATCCATTATCTAGCCCCGGTTTACATTTCCCACTATCCCCCTTCGTACAATCTGAAATCGAGTTTACCTGAATCTTTAGCTAGCCATATGCCTCAACCTTAATAACAGCAGACACTGAGGCCCAGAGATGCTAAGGTCACAGAGTTAATGTCAAAAGAGACTTTAAGTCCTTGATGGCACTGTAAGTTTATACTTTGGAAGTGCCCAATATTTGCAAACATATAGAAATGATGGAAAAAATATTGAGAAAAAGATATTAAAAAATATCGGACAAGCGCAGGCATGGTGGTCACACCTATAATCTCAGCACTTTGGGAGGCTGAGGCAGAAAGATTGCTTGAGCCCAGGAGTTTGAGACCAGCCTTGGAAACACAGCCAAGACCTTGTCTCTACAAAAAAATCAGTCAGTTGTGGTGGTGCATGCCTGTAGTCCCACTTACTTGGGAGGCTGACACAGAAAAGAGATTCAACCTCAGTATTTAGCAGAATAAATAAAAATAAGGAAGCTTCTGGTGATAGCAGAGTGAAGAGTTCCTCTCCTCCCCCTAGCATAACTATAAAACTGGAAAAAAGAATAAAAACCACCATTTCAGGGCTCTAAAAACAACCAAAGGGGAAACAACAAATTGAAAAGCTGCTTAACTTTGGAAGACCAGTGAGACTCTGAGGCATTCTTATCTGGGGCAATTCCTCTCCAGCTGATCAGTGAGGCGGTGCTAACCTGGCAGGGATGGCAGTGAAAACTAGCAGCTTCTGTGCTAGGGTGGGCTCATTTGATATGAATTAGAGTGCAAAAAGCCATGTCCATTGATATTGTCAGTAAAAACGACAAAGTTAAAGACAAAGAAGATTCTCTGATCTGCTAGCCTGAGAACACAGTCCCTTTTGGGGCAAGAGACTTGCAGACACGTTTTTTAAATTAACAGGGAGAAAGGCTGTTTACTAAGCTTTTCTACATTCCCTGAGTGGGAGGCTGCATGCATATCTAGGAAAGACCTAAGAGGGTCTATGCCTGCTACATATTTCTGGGCTGCATGGAGGATGTTACATGAGCAGGGGTCCTGGAAAGACTCAGAGAGACATAAAAGTGAAAGAAGACTAGAAGACTACCTGAACTTTGTTTTTTTTAAAGCACTGTACAGTCTTATTAATCATTCAAATCCAGTAACATCTGATAAGATTGGGACAGAATTGGGATGGAAAGTGAACAGATATTCAGCATCTAACACTTCAAAAGAAGCCACTACATGATCTTTTCACAAATATGTTTTCACAGAGCCAATACAGGACTAGCCATGAACCCAGTACACCAAGTGTACTGAAGTAGAAAAGATGCAATAAGAAAAATAGCTACATTAGAAAGACCAACACTTTAGAAAAAGAGTAAAACACTTTCAGTTTCTCCCCTTTAGCCCCTAAAACAATATCTTACAGTCTGGATCTACCTATACAGTCCTACAACTGCTTCTAGAATGTTTGTCAGGAGGGAAAAAAATAAAATGACACTGTCCAGCACAATCTTTGGATATTTAGGAAGGGAAGGGGAAGAAAGTCAGTAAAATGGCAGAGGAGAAACTGACCTACAAGATGGAAGCTAACAAAGAGAATTGAGAGGCACAAATGGCTGCCAAACTGGAGCATTTGTGAGAGAAGGATAAGCACATTGAAGAAGTGCAGAAGAACAAAGAATCCAAAGATCCTGCCAATGAGACTGAAGCGAACTGCCTGCCTGAACTTTGAATGCATGTTCCAAACATCCACAGGTATATTAGCAAAAGGTGGAACACTTACTGGCACAAGGATGTTGAACACAACATTTAGCCAATAACAGGATGATCATTAAGCAATATAGATGCAAGGAGATCCCCTAAAATGCCCAGCTAAAAACTAGAAACACAAATAAAAAGTAACTGAGTAGAAAAATCAGCAGGCACACACACAAAGGATTTTGCAGATTAAGTCTGAGAAAATTACAAAGCAAACAAACAACAACAAAACAGCAATAACCACCCTCATGGGAACAAATGGCAAAATCCAGATTTGCTACAATATGATCTATAAAATCTCTAGTTTTCGACAAATCTATGGAGCATGTAAAGAGAAAATGTGACCCATACCCAAGAAAAAAGCTATCAAAAAAAAAAAATATGTGCTCAAACATTGAATTTATAAAACTGCAAGTCACAGAAGGACAAATACTGCAGGATTCCACTTATATGAGGTTTCTGAAACAGTCAAACTCACAAAAACAGAGAGTAGAATGATGGCTGCCAGGGACTGAAGGAGAGGAGAGATAGGGAGTTGCTGTTCAACAAGTATAAAGTTTTAGTTATTCAAGATGAAAGGTCTAATATCAAGGATCTACAAGGAACTCAAATGTGCCGAAAAGAAAAAAACAAACAGCCCTATTACAAAGTGGGCAAAAGATATGAATAGACACTTCTCAAAAGAAGACATGCAAGCAGCCAACAGATACATGAAAAAATGCTCAGCCTCACTAGTCATCAGAGAAATGCAAATTAAAACACACTGATATACCACCTAACTCCAGTCAGGATAGCCATCATCAATAACTCAAAAAACAACAGATGCTGGAGAGGATGTGGCGAAAAGGGAGCACTTTTACACTACTGGTGGGAGTGTAAACTAGTACAACTGCTGTGGAAAACAGTTTGGCGGGTCCTAAAATATCTAAAAATCGACCTTCCATATGACCCTGCAATCCCCCTACTGGGAATATACCTGGAGAAACTCAAACCACTCTTTGAAAAAGATACCTGCACGTGTATGTTTATTGCAGCATTGTTCACAATAGCAAAAACACGGACCCAACTGTGCTGCCCATCTAAAGAGGACTAGGCCAGGCGTGGTGGCTCAAGTCTGTAATCCTAGCACTTTGGGAGGCTGAGGTGAGAGGATTGCCTGAGGCTGCAGTTTAGAGACCAGCCTGAGCAACATGGTGAGACTGTATCTCTACAATAAAAATCAAAAAATTAGCTGGGCGTGGTAGTGTGCATCTATAGTTCCAGCTACTTGGAAGGCTAAGGCAGAAGGATTGCCAGAGCCCTACAGGTCAATGCTGGGGTGTCCATGAGCATGCCACTGCACTCCGGTCTGGATGACAAATTGCAACTCCAACTCAAAAAAAAAAAAAGAGGACTGGATTTTAGAAATGTGGTATGTGTACACAATGGAATATTATACAGCCACAAAGAAGGACAGAATTATGAACTTCACAGCAACTTGGATGGACTTAGAGTCTATAATACCGAGTGATCTATCACAGAAACAAAGAACTGAATATCACGTGTTCTCACTCATAAGTGGACCTTGAACAATCATCGTAATACTATCAGAAAAGGAATGGCAATAGCGGGAAACTGCCGGAGTGGGAATCTGACGGGGGAGGGCGGAGCACACCTCATCAACAAGGGTACCTGCATAATGAACATTTGCATACCTAATCCTGAATTGTACTCCACATCTTTAAAATTAAAAATTTTAAAAAATAAGTTCTTAAGATCTGATATACAACATTGTACCTATAGTTAACAATACCATATTGTGCACTTAAGAGTGCTGGGCACAGTGGCTCATGTTTATAATCACAGAACTTTGGAAGGCTGAGGCAGGAGGATGGAGTCTGGAAGGTTGAAGCAGGAAGATGGAGTCCAAGAGGTCAAGATTAGCTTAGGCAACACAGTGAGACCTCACCTCTACAAAAGAAAAAAAAAGTGGCTAGGCATGGTGATGCATGCCTGTAACCCCAGCTACTTGAGAGGCTGACATGCAAGGATCTCCTGAGTCCAGAGGGTTAAGGCTAGTGAGCTATGATTGCACCACTGCACTCTGGCCTGGGCAAGAGAGTGAGCACAACTCAAACAAACAAACAAATGAACAAAAAACAACAACAAACAAAAAAATGGTTAAGAAAGTATATCTTACTTTCTTGTGTTCTTACCAACCCCCCCCACACACAAATAGACTATAAAGTAGCTATTATAAGTATGCTTTTAAAATTAGAGGGGAAATATTTAAAGAATTAAAGAAAAACATGATGCAGCTGGGCTCGGAGGCCTAGTCTATAATCCCAGCACTTTGGGAGACTGAGGCAAGTGGATGCCTGAGCCTGTGGGTTCAAGACCAGCCTGGGCAACTTGGTGAAACCTCATCTCTATAATAAATAAATAAATAATAGCTGAGCGTGGTAGTGTGCGCCTATAGTTCCGGCTACTTGGAAGGCTGAGGCAGAAGGATCACCAAAGCCCAGCAGGTCAATGCTGGGGTGGCCATGAGCATGCCACTGCACTCCAGCCTGGGTGACGGAGTGAGACGCCAACTCAAAAAAAGAAAAAAAAAAAGAAAAACATGATGATAATGATTTTATAGAAAATATAATCTTATAGTTGCTATTCTAAAATAGCAATTATAAAAAAGAGTCAAATATGGCTGAGCATGGTGGTTCATGCCTGTAATCTCAATGATATGGGAGGCCAAGGTGGGAGGATCATGTGAGCCCAAAAGTTCAAGACCCACCTGAACAACATAGCAAGACCCCATTTCTACATTTTAAAAAATTAGCCAGGCAAGGTGATATGCACCTGTAGTCCAAGCTACTCAGGAGACTGAGGCAGGAAGATCACTTGAGCCAAGGAGTTTAAGGTTACAGTGAGCTATGATAACAGCACTACACTCCAACCTGAGTGATAGAAAAAGAGAAACAAATGTAACTGTATTTTTGTAATCATTAACCAACCACTCAAGTATAGTAGGGCAACTATAATTAACAATAATTTGTTGTATAGTTCAAAATTGCCAGAGGAGAAAAGTTGAAATGGCCCCAATATAAGGAAGGGTGACTGGGGTGATGGATATACCAATTACCCTGGTTTGATCATTACACATTGTATACATATATCAAAATACCATACATACTCCCCAAATATGTACAACTAGTATGCATCAATAAAAAGAGCTAAATAAAAATTCTAAAGTCAGAAAGTATAAAAATTGAAAAACAGGCTAAACAGCAGAATTGAGAAGGCAGAAGAATCAGGAAACTTGAAGACAGAGTAATAAAAATTATCCAATATGAAAAACAAGATAATGGTAACTAAAGAAAAACTCACAGTGCCTGCCTCAAAGATCTGTGACACGACAGTAAGCATATCACTGTCCATGAGAGCCCCAGAAAGAAAGCATGAGAAAAGGGCAAGTAAAAATTATTGAAGAAATAATAGCCAAAAAAAAAAAAAAAACCCTCCTAAATTTGATTAAAAGGATTAATCTACAAATCCCAGAAGCTCAGCAAACTCCAAGTAGAATAAACATAAAGAAATTCAAACCTAGGCATACCATGCTCACAATGTTGAAAGTTAAAGAGGGAAAAAAAACTTAAAAACAGTATGAGAAAAACAACTCATCACATATAGAGAACAGCAGAATTAACAGCTGACCTTTTATCGTAAACTATGGTGGCCATAAAACAATGGAATGACATATTCAAAGTGCTGGGGAAAAAATGTTAACCAACATAATCTGTCAAATGATGTCTTTCAAAAATAAATTTGAAATGTATTCTAAAATCAACAAAGACTGAGTGAACTTGTTGCTGGCATACTTGTCTTGCTTGGAATACTAAAGGAAGTACTACAAATGAAAGGAAATGACAATAGTCCTGGCAACTTGAATCCATGGGAAAAATGAAGAGCAGAAAAAATGGTTAATATGTGGGTAAATATAAAGGACAATCGATATGCATTTCTTCTTTTCTTCTCTTAAATTCTTTAAAAGTCATAATTTTATAAGGTAATAATTATAACACTGAAATGTCATGTATATGACAATATATAGATGTAACATGTAAATGACAATAATAGCACATAGAAGGGCCAAAGAATGAAGCTAAGCTGGGGCAAAGTTGCTGTACTTTACCAGAAGTAATACCAATCTGAAGTAGGCTGTAACATGTTAAGATGCCTGCTATAACAAAACAGTAGAAAAAAAAAAGTTATTAAGATGGTACTCTAATAAGTATGTTTAATACAAAAGAAGCTAATAAAAGAGCAATCCAATAACTAAAGATATCCAGAAACCAAGTAACAAAATAGGAGATGCAAATCCAACAATAATCATATTAAATTTTAATGAACAAAAACCTCCAATCAAATCTTGTCTGACTGGATTAAAAAAAAAAAGCAAAATCTAGCAATATGCAGTCTGTTAGAGACCCACTTCAAATTAAAGGCTACAAATAGGCTACAAGGAAAAGGACAGAAAAAGCTATGTCATGCAAACAGCAATCACAAGAGAGCTGGAGTGCCTGTAGTAAATACAGACAAATGGACTTTAAGACAAGAAATATTACTAGAGACAAAGAGGGATATTTTATGTTGATAAAGGGTCAGTATATCAGAAAGATATAACAGGTATATAGGTATATATACCTAACAACAGAGCCTCAAAATACATGAAGCAAAACTGACAGAATTGAAAGGAAAAAATAGATAATTTAACAATTACACTCAGAGATTACAATATCTCACTCTTAATAACTAGCTGAATACATAGGAAGAAAATCAGCAAGGCTTTTACAAACTTGAACATTATCAACCAACTTGAACTGACATTTTTGAACACCCAATTCAACAACAGCAGGCTATATATTCTTTTCAGGTGCATGTGAAACATACTCCAGATAGGTCATATGCAAGACCATAAAACAAGTCTCAAGCAATTTAAAAGGACTAAAATCAATCAAAGTATATTCTTTAACAACAAAGAAATTATAAATAAACAACAAAGAGATTTGGAAAACCCTCAATTCTTGGGAATGATGAAGCAATATATTTCTAAATAAAATCCAAGGGTCAAAAAACAAATCACAGGGGAAATTTGAAAACATTTTGAACTAAATGAAAATAAACTACAACATATCAAAATTTATGAGTTGCAAGCTAAACATGCTTAGAGGGAAATTTGGAGCTTTAAACATCTATATCAGAAGAGAACAATTTCACAATAATAATCTAAACTTCCACTTTAAGAATAGATAAAGTAGAGTGAGTTAAACTTAATGCAAGCAGGAGGAAGGAAATCAAAGGGAAAAATCAATAAAATAGGAAACAGATAAGCAAAGAAACCAAAAGTTCTTTGGGGGGGGTCCCTCTCGTCAACAAACCTGATAAGCCTTTAGATAGACTAAGAAAAGACAGAATACCAAAAACAGGAATGAAAGGAGGACATCATTACTAAGCCTGCTAAAATTAAAAGGTTATGAGAATACTATGGCCAACTTTATGTCAACAAATTAGACAACTTTGATAAAATGGCCAAATTCCTCAAAAAGTGAAAACTACCAAACTGACTAAAGAAGAAATGTAAATTATGAGCTCTATAACAAGAAAATAAATTACCCCCTTCCCCCACACAAACCCAGGTTAGATATCTTCACTCAGTAAATTCTATACAATATATAAAGAAGAAATAATACCAATCCTACAAAATTTTTTTCAGAAAACAGAGGAAAGGGAACACTTTCCAACTCATTCTGAGACCAGTACTACCTTTTTGCCAAAGCAAGACAGAGATATCACAAGAAAACAAGCGACCAGTATCCCTCATGTACACATGAAAATCTTGAACATAATATTAGCAAATACAATCCAGCAATATAAAAAGGGGATTAAACACCATGACAGAGTGAGATTTATGTGATTATGATGTCTATGGGACTCCTACCTCCCTTCTGTCCTGCCACCACTTTTCAGAGTAATGTAAATCACTCATCATAGTTTGGCTGTGCAGTCCCCTCATTTGCACACTGATAAATTGATAATTTCCTTGGTGGTTGGTTTTAGGGTGTATGAAATAAAGTAATTTAATCCCATTGAGATTATGAATGTCAATAAAAATTAAGGATATCCTACAAGGCACAGAAAGCAAGAGAAATTCCAATTTCAACCTTAATGTTTAAAGTTTACATAACTGGCATGGATTTAGAACAAGGATGAAAAGGTAAGTGAGCAATGAGCTAGCTATTAAGTTCAGTAATACCCACGACTTGACATGATCAGATGCCAACCAGATCCATGGGGAGCATAAATTTGGCTGGTTTACAGGTTTTTCTAGAGTGAGAAATGACAGCCTAACTCTTGGAGAAGGGGCACTGTACATTTAGGAATATAAATCAGACTTTGACAATATGGTTTTTTTCCTTACTACAGCTGCATGTGAACTCAAGCACTGAGATTCAGTGCTAATTTTTAGACATATCGACATCTGGTAACCAATTAAGGTGACAGAGCTTTCCAAGCCCTGGAAGTTTCACTTCTAGGTTCCTGCTTTTAGAGAAGAGGAGGATGCATCTTGTCATCCACCCCATCACCACCTAAGTTATTTGGTTCTGGGTGGATCAACCCCAGAATGCAGTCAATATGGTTGGAGTGAGAGATGGGAAAAAGGTATAATAACTGTTTTCAGGAAGCACTTTCATACACCTAAAATGTTCATATCCATCTCTAGAAACCTGAAAAAGAATTCACCTAGAAACAATGATATTTACGTAGTCATTCATTTCTGCATGTGTTCTTCAGTTCAGAATTACAACCTTCATCTCGTAGCATTAATAAGTTAGCCAGTTCTGCTGCAGAGTGAGACCCCCAAATCAAAATTAAAAAATAAGTTAGACAATTCTGCACTATAAATAAATGTAGAAATCTAATAGTTTTATATTTTTTGCTACATGACAATACTTAGTATCTCAATTTTTTAAAAGTAATGTTTAGATTTAAAAAATACTGTGAAACCATAAAAGACACAAAGTTTCTGAACATCACTGGTGATCTGAAATAATGCAAATATGTGAAATAGAACATATTAATATTTCAAGTAATAAAACTAGATTGCATTTATGTATTTTGTAGCAATCCCTAGAGGACCTCTTTTCTCTAACTGAACACAAGGATCAAAATTTTGAATAGATATTTACAAGATGTTTAGCTTAAGTCTATAGCCCCATGAATCATGGTTAATTTCAAAAATTAAATTTGGTTGCTCATACATTCAAATAATCAAAGTTTATATTTTTGGGGTGAATTTCAAACATGATGTCAATGTAACATTTCTATATTCTGGACTAAAAAATAATTCAAAACAACTCTACAGACCATATGCAAGTTTATTTAAATAATTTAATACTGCAGAGTGAGCCAATGTATAAGTATAAAAATAGATGGTTTAGCAACCTAAATAAGTACCACACAAAAGCAGATTACACATACACTATCAGGCCTTCGGAATATTAAGGCAACATAAATACCTCAAGTAATTTTATGAGAATACTTTACTCATATAATGATGTTATTAAAACATCTCAAACCAGGCAGAACCCACAATTTTTCAGTATTAAGTCTTCCCTTCTAGTTTTCTTGTCAATATATTAATGATTCTTCTTAAATACTGTACAACAATTAGTCTAGATTGGCAAATGGGCTATCAAAGCCACTATCTTGTTGGCTAGACAGTGGAGCAATCAATTTTCTTGAAGACTGCTGACAAACTGAAGATGGTACTGTAATACTTAGTTTTTTGAAATCTGATTTTAATATATCAGCCTTATGATGAGGTGGGTGTCCAAGAGTCATACTGATCTTCCCTGGCTGGGAAGATGTGGTTTCTTCTGAAAGGTTTGGAGTTTGATCACGCTGACATTTCATTGGTTGACAAACCATATTTCTTTTCTCTCTATCTGAAAGACAACTGGTTGCTGGAAACTGTTTGAAATTAACAGATTCACCTAGTATGTCCAGAGTTCCTTGTGGCCTACCATGTACAAATGACACTTCACAACTGTCACAGAGTAAAGTTGCACTGTTGGAAGGCCAGTCCAAGGAATCACTAAGGTTTCCTCCATCCTTTACTGGAGTTTCCCGAGCACGCAAACCTTGACTTTTCTCAAATGTAGCATTTTCACTTTCCATTAGTGGATTACATGTATATACTTTTAAACCAAGTCTTTTATTAGGATCTCGAAAAGGTATATGTGTGGATCCTGATTCAGAAGGACCAGGGGTACAACTAGGTGAGAGTTTATTTCCAAAAGTTCCAAGAAAGGGGTATGTGGCTGAATGCGGAAGTGATTCAGAACCAGTATTACTGAGTAGATCTTTCTTCTTGTGTACACCAAAGCCTCCTTCACCTTCGGAAAGAACAAACTCAGGAGAAACATTCGTTGGCAAAATGTTTAGGTGCTTGCAACTACTGTCCCCAAACTGCAAGTCTGAATGTGACTTGGATCCCACATGCTTTATGTACCTATGCTCTGAGTTCTCTAACAGCCTCTGTAAGTTACAAGCAGACTTCTTCTTAGGAACTTGTTCACGTACACTAGTTTTTACACTGTTTGATTTGCTTTCAATATAACGTGGTATATTCTGATTCACATCATTTCTTTTCGATTTTTCAACTCCGATCAGCATCTCTGAAGTCAGGGGCAATACTGCTATGTGCAAAGAAACACAAAATTAAGGGAAATTAACATTTAAAGAAAAAAGTTTTTATGAATTCTCAAAGAATGCACATATATTGTAATTATTTTAAAGAAAATATATCAATTCTGGACATTTAAAAATATTATTTTACATATATCCACCAGATAAAGCTTGGTAACTTTGTTAGTGAAATCCGATACATTATTATTGCTATCCACCTGATCTATCATTTTCTGCAATAGATATAGCATTCCAAGACCCAATTGCAATGTTTTCAACACGGCCCTGATTCTGATGTCAAGTATGGAGCATCTGATGAAGAAAGTTTTCCCAAAAACCCCACGTACCCAACACCTACACATACTTCTTTAAAAGTTAAATAGAGTTTCTGATTTAATTGGCTAGGACACTGGATCTGATCAAAGTCAGAGCAGCCACATAGCATAGAATTAGAGGCATTATTATCTCAGAGTAGCGTACTTTGGTTCCTAGAGTCCATGAAAAGGGTTTACTTCTACTCAGGGTATTATTTGCACACTGTTGCCCCAGATCTAGAAAATTAATTTTTGTTATATGCCACTGCCTTTTTATACCTAAGATTCACGTCACAATTCCAAAATTTATACAAATAATCTTTGTGCTTCTATATGAGGAATGTTTACCAACATCAGATTCGTGTATTCCTGAACAATCTCTGCTTCAAGTTTTCTAGAGGTTCAAAAACCCCATTTTCCCACAGATATGTTAAAAATATCCTGGTGTGGGCAGGATTCGGTAGCTCAACCTGTAATCCAAACACTATGGGAAGACAAGGTGAGTGGTTTGCCTGAGTCTGTGGGTTCGAGACCAGTCCGGGCAATTTGGTGAGACCTTGTCTCTACAATAAAAATTAAAAAATTAGCTGGGCATGGTAGCATGCACCTGTAGTTCCGGCTACTTGGAAGGCTGAGATGGAAGGATCGTCGGAGCCCAGCAAGTTGATACTGGGGTGGCCGTGAGCGTGCCACTGCACTCCAGCCTGGGCGACAGAGTGAGACATCAACTCAAAAAAAAAAAAAAAAATCCTGGTGTAACTGGTAATTTACTTATTTTATTAATGTATTTCTATCAGTTTGTGCTTTATATTCTCTAAAGCTATGTTATTATATACAGAAAGAAATAATTTATAGTTTCTAGGGAAAATGTTCCATTATCATTATGAACTGTCGTCACCTTTGTCCCTTTTAGTGCTAGCTCTAATTACCTAATATTAAATTATCTCAATAGTTTATCTAATAGCAGCATTGCATTTGCTTGGTATATCGCTCTCTGTCTTTAAATTTTGAATTTTAGATGTTCTTCTTGTAAAAATAGCAAATGTTCATACATTTTAAACTCCTATTTGAAAGTTGTAGTCTTTTAATAAGTGAGTTTAACCTACTTTATTTAGTGTGATTGCTGATGCTTCAAATGACTATTATGTTCTATTCACCCATGCTATTTATTTGTTTTCCTTCTTTCCAGATTTTATTAAATTGAAAATATTTTCTTCCAAGTTTTTTCTCTACCAATGTTATGTATTCTATTTCTATTTCTTTGCTGGTTACTCTTAAATTTTAGCACACATACTTAAAATACATTTTTCTAGCAATAGCTAGAGTTATCAATATCTACATTCTCTCCTTGAAAATAGTAAAATAATTTAGCATATTTTTTCATGTCCATTACCATATTATCTTACATCTAAGAATACCATACTTTCATTCTCAGGTCTTGCTGTTTGTTATTTTAATTCCATTCCCTTAGATATAAATGTATTAGTTTTTGGGTTTTGTTTTGTTGTTAGCTTGGTGTCTTTTTTCTTTTTTTTTGAGTTGGAGTGTCACTCTTTGTTGCCCAGGCTAGAGTGCAGTGGCACACTCACAGCCACCGCAGTCTCAACCTGCTGGGTTTAGGCAATCCTTCCACCTCAGCCTTCCAAGTAGTTGGAACTACAGATGCACGCCACCACGCCTGGCTAGTTTGTTGTGATTTATTGTAGAAACGAGGTCTCACCAAGTTGCCCAGGTTGGTCTCAAACCCCCACATTCAGGCAATCCTCTTGCCTCGGCCTCCCAAAGTGCTGGTATTACAGCCACCGCGCCCGGTCTGGTGTCTTTTATCTTGGTGATGACTTTTAAAAAATACATAGTGATTCTTTGTCAAATGTTTCTCTTTTACATGCCCTGAAAAACCATATTTGGTTTTTCGGTTTTTTAGTTGGAGTCTCACTCTGTCGCCCAGGTTGGAATGTAGTGACACACTCACGGCCACCCCAGTGTCAACCCGCTGGGCTCTGGTAATCCTTCTGCCTCAGCCTTCCAAGTAGCCCAAATTACAGGAGCGCGCCACCACGCCTGGGTTTTTTTGGTTTGTTTGTTTTGTTTTTTTAATGTATTGTAGAGACAGTGTCTCACCAAATTGGCTGGGTTGGTCTCAAACTCCTGGCCACAGGCAATCCACCTGCCTCGGCCTCCCAAAGTTCTGGGATTACAGGCTGAGCCTCCGAGCCCAGCCTCTGAAAACCATATTTGTTTGTGTTCTTGCTTAAAGGTGTTGGGGACGAGGGGACAGGTGGGATAAGCTGGGTAGAAAGATCTAATAGCTACTATTCTAGGCATGTGGGCTCCCAGTTCTTGCTTGATATGGCTAGCCACCTGGAGCACTACCCTGCTCCCAGACTCTTTATTCCTGTTGATGCTGTCTAGCCCAGTACTGGGGTTGGGGATAGAAGGGAAGAAGGAAAAATAAGGAGAGGGCAACCCCACCTGGTTGCTGTTGCTCTAGAATACCAATGAATTACTAGCTCATTGGTATCCCCTAGGCCAACTCCTTCTCCTGAAACATACCACCTTCATATGTGCAACAGTTTGATATTGCTTTACTTGCGGCTGTCATCTCCAGGTAGAGTTTTGAACTGAGGATTCCATCCTCTATCTCATTCTGCCTAAAGGGACTTCTTATAGTTTCTGGTCTATCCATTGCAACCTTTTAAAACCCAGTTATAATTTCTTCTTTTTATCATTCTTTATTTGTTGTTTAAACCTTTTTCATAATTTCTAGGGACGAAAGCAGCAACGGAAAGCTGATGGGCATGCTCAGTCTGCCTACTTGAACTTGAAACTATACTCTTTTTTGTAAATTTCCAGTTTAAGTAAAACATACACACACAATTTTATAAGTTAACTCTTACTCCTTACATTCCCTGTTCTTTTTCACACTGAAAATATTAAATAGCCCAAAAAGAGATGAGAGAAAAACCATTTGAGTGACTCACTTTGACATACCTGACTCTGTAGTTTTGCTCTGGGATTTATTAGAAATAGGTGTTTCCAGCAATTTTGCCATCATAGCAAGCTTGCTAGCAGCATTCATAATCTTTTTCTCAGCCCTGTGGGGAATTTCAGAATATTAAATTAATATAATTTCAAGGTAAAAATGAATTTCCTTAGCCCCAGGATTTCTGTTTTCCTATTGGTTCTGCCAACATTTAGGGCAGCACCACCATAAACCTCTCTTAACCCCCAATGGCTGATCATGTAGAAATAGATAATTTTGTGGTTAAGGAAAATGCTTAGAAAATGACAACATGGTGTCCTGGTAATCTCAGAACACATTGTTTGGTTAGACTGAACTTACCCTTCTTCTTTTCCATCATCCTGCAAAATTTGTTGGAGGCAAATTAAATAATATTTGCGCATCTTTCGGGCAGTTTCCTGACGTTCTCGTAATACCTCTGCTTTTACCATTTCTGCAGCTCTTTCTTTACTCTCTTGAATATAACGAAGCATATCACCTACAGAGGAGTGAGAAAATCCTCACAGGATGCAAATTTATTAGCACTTTTTTAGTAACAGGAGGGCAGACTTCAGACCCAATTTTCTGGGAGATGAAGTGATTAGAGGTATAGTTTAAAGTTTACTACACTTTCCACAATCATTAAAATGGAATATTTTAGATCACATTTTGGTAGACTCAAATGAGAAGTAATCTGTAAGTCCTTTTGGAATGATGACAGCTACATATATTAAGAAAACATTGCATATTCCCCAGGGAAATTTTGTCACATTCTAAAACACTTAGGCAAGAAAAATATCATAAATATGAGACAAAATTTTATATATTTCATGTGTACATTATTTCCAGTTAAGAGAAAAGAAAAAAAATACACAGACAAGATGAAGCAGAAAGAATGAGAATAGCAGACACTGAAAGAAAGAAAAGGAGGTTGTATGAGCTAGAGAGATTCTGCTCTGAAAATCCATATTGCATTATTTACTCAAAATTCTTTCAGCAGCACTTATATCTAACTAAATGTAATAGTAAATCCATGAGAAATATGTACAAAATGAGACTGCAAGGAAGGTGATGAGACTTATAGTTGTCTTTTGAAACTAACACATAAACATAGTTCACGGTTTTCAAGTTATGTTTTTAAAACCAATATAGCTTTGATTTGGACTATAATTAATTAAGGCCAACTTTTTTTTAACTAAATAGTATCTACCAATTACATTTCAAACTTGAAACCTTTCCTGCTCTTTTTGTTAAAAAGGAAAGTAATTTTAGGAGGTAAGCATACATTTTTCTACATAAACACTGGTTATTATATTGGGACTTACATCCATTCTATGCATTTTTGTAATTAAAAACCAGGAAGTATCTTATAGGAAAACATATACCAGGGGAATGCTTTGCAGAATATGCTGACACCACCTGGTACTGACAAGAACTTGATATACAAATGCATAGCCATGAGAGATGATACTGAGAAACAACAGAACAACTACTAACTAGATCCACTTCCACAGTCCTTAAAAGTTTACAGTAGGAAGCAATAATTGCTAATTTAAAAGTCACATGACTTGAGTTTTCTTTGCTACAACTTAAGTTATAAGATTATCAATTTTTAGTATATCACACTATTGTCTAAAAAAGAACAGGTTAATCAACAATACAAAAATAATACTACTCTCATGTCACTTTCAAAAGGTATTATTTGGGCAAAATGATCCATGACTGCATAATTTTGAAAACATATCCATGATCTTTTCCAAGATTGAAGAATAAGGTAGTTTGGAAAATTCCCCTAAAAGTACTACTGCTGGAAAACCCTAAGTTTACATTTAACAACAATAAAAAAGACCCAACTATCCTTAAAACCTTGAGAACCTCTTAGGAACTTACGCTTAATTTTTTTTACAGCTTTTATGTACTGTCCACGAAGTTCTTCTAAGGCCTCCACACTGCATGGCAGACAAGCATTTTCAACGGCACCTTCAGACAATGACCTAAAAACAAACCAAAGATTAAAAAAACAGAGATGGTAAGTAAAAAACTTCATTTGAAAAAATATATATGTATCCATATAGTCTAATAATATAGACTGAGATGTGCTAAAAATTTCATATACAAGAATCTTTACCTAGTGGGTACAATGTTTACTATCTGGAGAATGGGCTACCTGAGACCCAATCCCCACCACTACACAATATGTCCATGTATCAAACATGCACATGTACCCCCGAATCTAAAATAAAAATGAAAAAAATAAATAAATAAATAACTCTTAAAAAAAAAAAAAGAATCTCCACTACACAGTTCTTTATAATAGAAGCAGAGAGGGGGAAGGAGTGGAGGATGAAAAATTACCTATTAGGTACAATGTTCACAGGTGGGAGTAGTGGGTACCCTTAAAGCCCAGACCTCTTCACCACTATACAATGCAACATGTAACCAAAAACTATTGAAATAAAGCTATTAAAAGCTATTGAAATAGAGAAAATAACAACA
Organism: Tarsius wallacei; assembly: GCA_963574415.1. NCBI lineage: Eukaryota > Metazoa > Chordata > Mammalia > Primates > Tarsiidae > Tarsius > Tarsius wallacei. The sequence goes on from CAUYQG010172265.1 coordinate 19,155, forward strand.
AAATAAAACAGAAGCAAAATGAAAACAACTTAAATGTTATGGTTGCTTAAATAAATAATGGTAAATCCACATGAAAATGTATGCAACTATTGAAAAATATATTGTAGGAAAATATCTAACATGAGAAAATGCTCATCTAATAATATTAAGTTAATAAAAGGTTACAAATACACAATAATGCCAATTTTTAAAACATATCGTGTACATGGAGTATGTATACAGAGGCTTAAACTTTATAAAACAAGAAGTTAATAGAGGGGTATCTTCAGGGAATAGGGTTTTGGAGGATTTTCTTCTTTTTTAATACTTTTGCTGTATAACAGAACAATAATTGATATTTTTAAAAATTTAAAAATATTTGTACTTAAAAATAAATGGCTTATTTACCTGGGTGGTGTTTTGCAAAGTGTTCGCAGTTCTTCTAGTTTATTCTTCATGTCATTGTTTTCTTGTATTAATTCTTCAACAACTTTACTATTCTCTTCTATAAAAGTTTATAATATAGTGGTCAGTTAATTTATTTTTTTTTGTGCCTTCCTTTTTCTTAAGTTCTCAAGAAAATTTTATAGAGGAAACTGCATAATTTCTAGTCACTCTCCTGTGTCATTCATTCCCTGATAAACCCGAGACTGACTACTGCCTTGCTCTGCTTTCTCAGCACTTAAAATCTGTATTCTATCTTCTTCTTGCTTTGGAATGAAATTCCATTTGCTGTCCTGGGATTGGATTCCAATTGTTTCATATGCATGTGTTTTGTTTCCCAGCTAGACTGAAGTCTTGTAGAAACCTGTCTAATTCCATGTTCCCTGTGGATCCTGGTAGGTAGTATAAGCTTACATAAATGATCCTTGAATTAGCACCTCAAAACAAAATAAAAAGAAAATTAACTTCAAGTAGGTGCCATTTTCAGAAATAATGTAAAACTGTCAATTCTTTGGACTTTTAAAAAGAGGACGAGAAGACTGATTAGTCAATGTGGTGTGAAGGAAAAAGTATGATTTCAGAATCGAGAGACATAAGTCTAAATCCTACCTAGCTCTGCTTCTTACCTGTTGGATAAGCCTAGGGCAAATTATTCAACCTTCCTGAACCTGAGTTTTTTCACATGTAAAATGGGGATAGTATTACCTTATAGATTATAGTAAAAATCAAACAATAAATGCACAACATCTTACACAAGGCCCAGCAATACCAATCAATGTTCAATAAATGTGAACAGGGCACCTCCTGTTTTCTACAATGCCACCCCAACACATTCATAAGTTGGGGAACCAAATCACTCTATTCCCCTTGGTGATTGATAGAACATATAATTTTAAACCACTCACTCCTATTCCATCACTTTTCAATAAACTCTACTCAGAGAGTAGAAAATGGAATTTAAGAACCAAAAAAGAAGTAATCACAATATCAATATTGCCTGATAGATTTATATTAAGAAAAAACATCAAATAAAACTACTAAGTGACTTAAATTTTGACCCTGAATTCTTCTATCAGCCCATTGTTGAGTAAAGTATCAACCTCCTTGGATTATTTGCAAGTCTACAAATTGTAGAAGATATAAGCTCCAAAAAGCCTTATGTAGAATAACAATTTTAGGATCACAATCTATGATGTTAAATATTATATATAAATAATAATAATACCTAATTGCCCTTATCATTGTGTTATGACAAACACATTTTCCTGGCTTTTTATTAAATCTTACCATAGCTATGTTGTATCTATACCTATAGTTGGGATAAACATCTCATTTACTCTCCAGGCCTCTACTAAAGATCTAAGTAATCACAAAAGAAAGTATAGTTGTGGATCTCTTTATCTCAAAATTCTTAAAACCCTTTCTAGCCTCCCAGTAATTATTATCTGTCTCTAACAGACTTAGTAAGCAGTAGGTGGTAGTAAGTCTCTCAGTCAACAATATTTATCAAGTATATGATATGATGCCAGGGACTGTGCTAAGTGCAGGGATAGGACTTGGTCTTTGCTACCATAAATTCTACACTCAATAGGGGAGTACAGACAATAAATAATTTCAAGGATGATAAATGTTATGAAAATCATAAAAGCTATGGGGGAATGTATAACAGGAGGACCTAACCAGGTCCTCCTATAGTTAGGAAAGTCTCCCGGAGGAAGTAATGTATTGAGGAAAAGATGAGTGGGAGGTAGCCAGGATTATGTATTTGGATTTCATACTAAGGGCCATAGCAAGCTACTGAAGAGCTTTAAATAAGAGAATGTTTAAACAAGAAAGTGTCCAATTCACTTTTTTAAAAGGTTGTTCCAGCCACTGTCCAGGCAAGAGATAGAGGCGAATGTAGAAAGTAAATGTAACTATTTCCCTGATCTTTTCTGGATGATACCACTATTTGGGACCTTTGCATTTGCTTTTTTTTTTTTAATTCATTTGTTGTCTGGTATGTACTACAAGGACAAACAAGGTAAGACATATTCCTTATCCTCAAGGAACCAATACTTTGGAGAGAATATCAGGCAAGTAACCAAATAATTAAAATGCAGAATTGTAATAGTGGTAACAGAGAAAGAGCCAAGAACTCTAGGGCCACACAGGAGGAGCCCAGTTATCCCAGATAGAAAACCAAGGAGAGCTTTGAAAATGAAGCATCTTCAGAGTTGAATCCTAAAGGATGAGAGTTAAACCAAAAAGTAAATGGTAGGATAAAGTACAGGACTGAGTGATAACAGCATATGCAAAGTTCAGCACTGAAAGAAAATATGGTCAGCTCAGGAATCTGAACATTTAAAATGCAGTATACAGCACAGGGTATAAGTGAATAGTGACAAGTGAGAGAGTAGCCATGTAAGCCCAAAAGCTTCCCTTATTCAGGACAATGGAAAATGGCGGAAGATAGCCATTTCCAAAAGATTGCTTTGACAGGATTGTGATGAATGAAGTGGACAAAGGCCAGGCCAGACCCATATGCCCTTGTTGACACATTTTCCTCTGCCTAGAATGGTGAATGCTGCTGTTCTCCTTGGCAAACACCTCCATTTCTCAAGGCTTAGTGAAACCCTCCTTAACTCTAATAAGAGGGAGAGTTAATATTCTTTCTTCTAAGTATACAGTATACATTGCCAATAGCACTCAATGTTGAATTATGTGTTCATCTGTTTTAGATCTCCTCACCTAACCATAAGCTTCTTGAAGGAAGTAAACACAATCTTTTACATCTCCATTAGAACCGGAATGTTGTCTGATTTATTCACTGCTACATTGCCAGTGCCTATAATACTGCTTGACATATATTGGGGCCTCAAAATCTGTTCAATCAAGAAAGGAAGAACAGAACATGACCTTTTAATCAGAGCTGAAATATTCCTCTTTTGAGTTTAGTAATAATTATTTTTAGTAAAAATAAGATCCAAATTAGTTTACATTAATCCCAAAAGAGAATCAGTGCACACATTAACAAAAATGTCACTTTGAACATTTCAACAAGGATCAAAGAGATTTATACTGGTAGCAGTGCTACTTTAAATGCTAACCTCCAATTCTTTCCACTACAGCTTTGTGTTTCCTTTCTAAATGCTGAAGATGCCTACAGCATTTCTCCAGTTTTCTTTCCAGATCTTGACATTCCTGCTTTGCCTTTTCAAGTTCTTGGAAGCAATGTCCACAGCATAAATCTTTAATTTCAAGGATCTTTTTCTTATCTGCAAAAATTAAATAATAAAAAACTTTTATATCAGTTTAGTCTAAGAGCAAACTACCAAAAAAAAAAAAAAAAAAGAAAGAAGGGAAAACCAGATGACATGACTCATGACTAAAGGCAACAGTGTGACTGAAAGAGTATGATGTTTAAGATAAGAGAGATCTAGGTTTAAATCCTGTTTCTACTACTTATGTGCTGTGTGGCTTGGAGTGCATGACTTAACTTTTCTGAGGCTTAGTTTTTAGATATGTAATATTGGATAATACTAGCTACTTTAAAAGTTGCTATGAAACCTAATACTTGGGATCTTAGTATTGATACCATTCCCTACTAAAAGGAGTCAGGGATCTTCAAGAAATGGCTTACTTCAGTACTAGGAGAGAGTATAAACAAAATGAGACTGAAATGTCTTGGTATGCCAGAAAATACTCAAAAATATAGGCACATCACAAGGACATAGGAGCCAGTTTGAAGGAGCTCCACTAGCTGAATCTGAAACAATCTGAGCCCTAGTTAAATATAGTAATGAATTATAAAGTACTAAAAAAAAAATAGAAATTTATGAGTCATACCAATAATCCTACAAATGAATGGATGGGTGGGTAGGTAGGTTGGTAAGCAGGTAGGCAGATGGGTGGATCAGAAAGACAGATAAATATATACACAGGCAAATGAAAGGGGAGAATTCTTGATTATAACAATATGCCAAATGCCAGTTGGATAAGTGAAGGGAGGTCTAGAGTTAGAAAAATTATAATTTTGTGCCATAATAAAGACTGGATCAGGCAAGAATCATCAATGATTGCCATGTCTAAGAGAAGATTTTAATGATGAGAAGAGTATTTTATGGTTTTAAAAGTGTCTCCCCACAGATTGCTTATTAGTTGCAAAGGTGAAGAAAAAAAAAATCCCAGTAATTATACAGTAAAGAACTGGACAACATTTTAACCAGTTGATCAAAATTAACTTCACCAATATAAGACAAATGGACAACATGTGCTTCCAGATATATCACACAACCCATGCAGTGTTCCAGCCAAGAAAGCACAACCTGAATCTAGTCATGAAGAAACACCAAACACAAAATGAGGAAAGTTCTGTTAAAGAAGGGTGGAGAGAGCAAGAGTATTTTTCTCAAAACAGTCAATGTTATACAAGACAGAGAGACTGTGGAAATGTTCTAGATTAAAGGGGACTAAAGACACATGAAACTAAATAATACCTGACTCCAGACAGACTCCTGTACCAAAAGAGAAAAAAAAATGCTATCCAAAATATAATTGGGTCAATTAACAAAATTAGTATACAAACAGTAGATACAATACTTTTATCTAATTTACACTTACTGTAACTAAGATTATGAGAAAAAAATCCTATTCTTGGAAAATATAATCTGAAGTACTTAGACCATTTAGGTTACAATGTATATATGAGTTGCCTTTAAGTGGTTCATTAAAAAGTGAGATATTCACATACACATATACAGAAGAGCACAAAATGGAATGAAATGTTAATAGGTGTATCTAGATAAAGGGTATATGAAGCTGAGTGCAGTGGCTCACACCTGTAATTCCAGTACTTTGGGAGGCAGAGGCGAAAGGATTGCCTGAGTCCCGGGATTCAAGACCGGTCTGGGCAACACAGCAAGACCTCATCTCTACAATAAATAAATAAAAATAGCTGTGCATGGTGGTACATGCCTCTAGTCCCAGCTATTTGGAAGGCTGGGGCAGAAGAATCATCTGATTCCAGCAGGTCGAAGCTGCAGTAACCATGAGTGTGCCACTGTACTCCAGCCTGGGCGACAGAGTGAGACTCTCACTTAGAATAAATAAATGAATAAATAAATAAATAAACAAAAATAAATAAAGGGTATAGCAGTGTTCTTTGCAACTATTTTTACTTTTGCTCCTTTTCTATAAATTTGAAATTATATCCAAATTTAAACAGTGATTTAAAACTATTGAGACATAAGTGTATAAAAATTGTTTGACATAATACTCGGCATAGAGAAAGTACACAATAAATAATAGCTATTTTCATTAATAATATATACAATTTATAAAATTAAAATATACAAAAATGATATACATGGTAGATTATTCCTATTAACATAAGTGATATAATAAAGTAGAAGTACAAATTGGCATAGGCTCAGAGGCCAATATTCATTGGTCCAGCAAAATTATTCTTAGCTCTCTCCTAACAGTTTAGTTTCATTTAAATGAGCATCAAAGGATCAATGAGGCATCACATTGGTACCCTGCACTGCATTTATATATTTCATTTAAGATAACTTTTGCAAAATTGGAAACCATGCAAATACCCACTGACAAGAAAACAGATAAATCAATCATAGCATATTCATGGAATGCTATGTATGAAGCAATGAAAATGAATGAACTAGAGCTATATGCATCAACACAGACAAATGTTAGAGCATGATTTTAAATGGAAGAAAAGCAAGTTAAAAAGAATATAATGAATATTAAACCGTTTTTATAATGTTAAAAGACAAAAAAGCAACAATTTTTTGAAGATATATAAATTTGGTCAAAACATTAAAAAAAGCAAGAGAATAATTTTTTAAAAACAATATTTGTTACCTCAGATTGGGGGGAAGTTGTGGCGATATAACTCTAGTCAATAGTATTGGTGATGTTTTATGCTCTAAGTTAAATAGTGGGTTCCTGGTTACTAGGCTTCATAGTGTACATATGCATCACATGTACTCTTTGCATGAATCAAGTATTTCATAATTAATGTTTAAAGCACTTTTAAAAATAATAAGATATTAGGAGACTATAACCACAGAGTCAACTGTAGTACTCTCTGGTGACAGGATTACTTGATCACTTAAAGCATGCTCTGTATTATTTAATCCTTTCTAATACATTTGTTAATGTGTTTGTCTTTAAGGGAAAAAAGACTAATGAAAGAAAAATAAATCTTTTTATGGCCTGATTTGTCTTTGTCTAAAATTAATTTCTTTCATACTGACAGGTTGTCTTTGTCTAAAATTAATTTCTTTCATACTGACAGGACTTCCCAGTCAAATAACATTTAAAATTTGTTTCTATTCATTTCACAGATTAAAATATAATCCTCAGGCTATTCCAACTATGACATAAAATAAAAAGCAAGAAACAAAATACAAATTAAGACAGGAATTACTATCCACCTAATTAGCAGTAAGATATGCTCAGCCACTGTCAAGTGACCCCTTAAGGCAGGTAGACATCCTGATAACAATGCCTACTGAATTGGAAATGTGTAGAAACTAAGGTTACTGACTCAGTAGGTATGAGTACTCTTGCAATTATTAGTTCTTTTCCAGATTACAATGGAAAGAGCAAACAAGCAGCAGAAGTGGGTGTTGTGTGCTTGTATATGGAGGAAAGAAGCAGGCTATAAAGAAACAATATCCTAAAAAGGATGGAAGCTAATAAAGGATTTGCCAGTTCCTAGCTCCGAAATTTCAGTGAATAGGCAATATAAACCCAATATTCCTCAGTCAGCTATGAATACAAGAGGCTCTAGTACAGTACAATACTTCTTTGTCACAATGACATGTCTAAGTTATTAAGGAAAGTTAAACTATTAATTCGTCAAATGTTCAAGAACACAAACTATATACCATTCCCTCTGCCACGTGTTGGAGATGAAAAACACTGCCACTGTCCTCAAAAACTCATAAATAAACTAGGAAACATCTAATACACCCTACAAAGATTTCCATTTAAAAATGATTGCAGTCAGGTGTGGTGTCTCATGCTTATAATACCAGCACTTTGGGAGGTGGAGGCAAATGGACTGCCTGAGTCCAGGGGTTCAAAACCAGCCTTGGTAACATGTTGAGAACTCATCTCTACAATAAATTTTTAAAAATTAGCTGGACGTGGTAGCACACGCCTGTAGTTCCAACTACTTGGAAGGCTGAGGCAGAAGGATCACCTGAGCCCAGCAGGTTGAGGCTGTCGTGGCCATGAGTGTGCCATTGTACTCCAGCCTGGGCAACAGAGTGAGACTCCAATTCAAAAAATTTTTTTAAATTTAAATTTTTAAAATTAATTAATTGTTTTTTTTAAATGGCTGTAATAAGGTTTAGTAATTTGAATAAAGTCTCCATTATTTGGCAAATCTCTTATGTGAAATTCTTGATTTGATTTTTCAACAGTCAGGGAATAAAAAAAACATGACTGCTCTATTAAAATTCTCATTATTCTCCTTGTAATAAGAACCACTTGTGAATGGAGGGAAAACCATACAAAGAAATAAGAAGGCCTAAATCAACCCTGTCTTCTAAATATCAAATACAATCTAAGGGGAGAATATACATTAAGTCAGAGTAATATTACACATTTGTTCACTGGGAAAACTGTTCACATCTTTGATCTCCTATTATACTCAAAGTGACCCTCTGGAAGGGTGATTATGGATGCTACAAAGACTGGTGAAAGTAAAATCCAATTACCAGCTTCTGCTTCTGTGTCTTCCAAGGTCAAGAGCTGAGCGTAGTATCCAGAAGTAGGTGCAGGAAGAGCAGCTGAGACTCCCGGGTCTCCTTGGCCAGTGCCCTGACTGGCAGGATCCTTAGAGATCTTGGCCTTATTTTCCTGAAATAAATTATCTTGAAAGTTAATGTCGCCGGGCTCAGTGGCTCAGCCTGTAATCCTGCGCCTTGGGAGGCTGAGGTGAGTGGATTGCCTGAGCCCGCGGGTTCGAGACCCGCCTGGGCAGGCGAAACCTCATCTCTACAATAAATCGAAAAAACTAGCCGGGCATGGTAGCGCGCGCCTGTAGTTCTGGCTACTCGG
>CAUYQG010172270.1:0-11285 GCA_963574415.1 Tarsius wallacei
TATTGTAGAAATGAACTCTCGCCAAGTTGCCCAGGCTGTTCTCTCTCTCTTTTTTTTTTTTTTTTTTTTTTTGAGTTGGAGTCTCACTATGTCGCCCAGACTGGAGTGCAGTGGCCGCTCCCGGCCACCGCAGCCTCGACCTACTGGGCTCCGGCGATTCTTCGCCTCAGCCTTCCAGTAGCTGGAACTACAGGCGCGTGCTACCACGCCCGGCTAATTTTTGGTTTATTGTAGAGATGAGCTCTTGCCAAGTTGCCCAGGCGGGTCTCAAACCCGCGGGCTCAGGCAATCCACTCACCTCAGCCTCCGAAAGGCGCAGGATTACAGGCTGAACCACCGAGCCGGCTCCAGGCTGTTCTCAAACCCGTGGGCTCAGGCCTCCCAAAGTACTGGGATTATAGGCGCTAGCCACTGCGCCCTGCCAGCAGTTCTTAAATTCTGAAATTAAATTGTTTACTTCTTTATTGTCTGCCTTCCTCCCCTAGGGAGAAAGTTCCGTGAAGACAGGGTCATTATTTATCTTGTTCACTGCATATATAGTAATTGATTCTCAAATACTTGTTAAATTAATGAATAGCTGGGAGTGGCTGTGAGGATTCAAATTTATATTTATCTGATTCCAAAGACGAAAGGCTGTGCACTTTCCAATATGCCAAGAACTTTCTGTATTTCCCTATCCCACCATGCACTGTAAAGATCATGTGTACATTAGAAACACAAGCAATTTCAACTCTGGTTCACCAATGACTGAGAAGATCAAATATAATCAAGGATCGAAATATCCTTTTCTATACAGGTCACTCCAAGTATTCTTCAGTTTTCAAAAAATTCAAAATACCTAGAATTAATCAGGCATGTTCTAAGAAGAGTGAGAAAATACTGTGTCTTGTGTGTGACGGCTGTGAAAGGGAAAATAACAAAATGATTCCCAATATTAAGAGAGTTGGATCAGGTGGCTTAGAATTAGGTTACAGATAATCAATTCTCTGGAACAATCAATGCCACACATAACTCTAACCTTCAGAGGGAGCTTTTTGTATTGCTAAGAAGTTGCTCATCTGATCTTGTATCTTATCCATATAGAAACCTTGACGTCAATTAGTATTCCACGGGAAATGAAGCTAGATGAGAAAGTGAAACCTTGCTAAATTAATTAGAGGTGTGGATAATTAGAGCAGAGAGAAAATGCCATCTTAGTTTTATTTTATCCTCACTTCCCTAAAAGCAGAAGATGGCAGTTTACAAATCACACATGGAAATGAAATATATTTAATTTTGAATTTTTTGTGTGTGTGCTTTTGAGGATCAGAATTTCATAATATCTCTTGACTAAAAGTGGGAGTAATCTGGAAACAATTAAACTGGCAATCAATAAATAATTCTAAGATGGCAGTTTTCCTGGTGTGTAGCCACAAATATCCGGAACATTTGTGGTCTAAACTTGCAGTATAATTTGTACTTTGACTCACTTTTGGTATACGTAGCAGTGTCTATAAATACCTCTCATGTCCAGAATAGAACGCCTGAGGGAGAGATACAGCCTATATATTTGGTAAGAATATTTAAATTCTACCTTTTGTAGAGAATCAAATATTTGCAATTGTATCTTGTAGATATTAAATGAAGGGAATAAGTTTCATCTTAACATTTATAAGGGTATATCATCTATGAAGATCACTTAGCACAATAAATATTTATTTATTCCTAATAAGTTGTCTTTAGTCTGCAAATGTTAAAACTTTTACATATTAAAAATTGCTAATCTGCTGAAGACCTTTATCTACAGAAATTCATATTTGTCTTAAAAGGAAAAATTATTTCATAATGTGATTAATCACTCGCAGATTTAAAAGGTTTTAACATTTAGGGGACATGAAATATTGTATTGCACTTTCTTAAAGTGGAAAACAATATCTTCCTTTTTAACAAGAGCTGGTGGTTCTCCAGTATACATTATAATTTACTGTTGTTTAGCTGAATTACCCTTTCCTTGTTCATTTGTTTTTTTTCTATTGGTAATTGAGTCTGTGACATTGTGGTATATATATGCTATTAATTAAATTCTATTGGGACAGTTCAGTTTTACATATGGCTTATATTTTTGTGATATTTGATTTTATGTACTCCTGTATAGTTATTACAACCTAATGAAACTATGGCTCATTAATTTTTTTTCCTGAAAGTGCTCTACACTAATATATGTCTGTGCTTTTACAATTTGATCATTGCCATTGAAATAGCCCTTGAAAGACACCTTTTCTTTTTATATCATTTCTTTTGAAGGATTGCATTTTAATATCCTGTCAATACTTGATTTTTTTCCCTTTAATCTGTGAAAATGAATTTAATTCCAGCAGTAAAATTGACAGTATCCATTTTTATCTTTAATTAATTTTCGGTTTGGCTTTCATCTTAAGGGCTCGCAGCAAAATTTATCACCAAGCCATAATGGAAGTGCTGAATGGAATATTTGGGAAAGCTGCCTAGCTATGAATTCAGCTCAGTTGACCCCATTAATAAAAAAGAAAAGTGGACAACATTGATATACAAGACGACACATTAGGCCATACCACTTGCAGATAACAGGGTTTGTTTTTGATTCCTGCTATTTATTTAGTCCTCCTAATTGTCTTCCCATGCACTCACTTTTAACTTTTAACTCCAAAGCACCAACTGCCCTTTGCTTGAGGGTTCCTAAGTACCAAAGACACCAGAGAATAATTGCTACACAAATCACACTAGCAGACCATCCATTGAACACTGAGCTAAGGGCTTTACAAACTTTATATCCTACAAGGCAGGTTTTATGGCATCATCTCAAAGATTAGCAATGGGGCTGAAAGAGAGAGATTAGGTTTAGTTTAGCGAGTCGTTAAGTCTTTGAAGTCGTCACCTGGATCCCTGCTCACTGTTTTCTAGTTCACTAGCTCTGAAATCTTGGACAAACCAGTTAGCATTCATTTATTCAGTGATAGAGAGTAACACGCAGAGGGAGCAGAAGGCCCAGGTTAGATAGACAGGCTGGTTTCAAATAAGAGGAGACAAATGAGCCCGGTGCTGAAGAAGCAGGTGCTGGGAAAAGCAGAGGAGGAGGGGGTGGGGGGAAGATCAGTTCAGGCAGAGGGAACAGCATGTGTGAAGTCAGGACTCGGGCGTGGTGGTTCAGGGAAGGGAGAGGCTAGAACACAGTGTGCAAAGGGGAGGAGCATGTCGCAGAGTTTCCAAGGGCAGCAGGGCCCCTCTAGGAATCGTGACTTGGGACTTGGTTTCTGTTTTAAGATGATCACTCAGGCTGCCATCTGCAGAGTGCGTTAGAGGGTGCAGGGAAGGAATTTAAGCTAGAGATGAATTTGAATAGAGTAGGAGTGGAGAAGAAGTAAGCTATGGATTCCAGATAAATTCAAGGCAAATAGCACTGAAAGTTGGATTAGACTTGGTGGGTGAAGCACAGGGATGAATTTCTTGGTTCCCTCCCTCCCTCCCGTCCTCCCTCCTTTCTTCCTCCTCCTCCTCCCCCTCCCCCACCCTCCTCCTTCTCCTCCTTTCTTTCTCTCTCTCTCTTGAGTTGAGGTCTCATTATATCACCTGGGCTGGAGTACAGAGGCATGATCATGGCTCAATGCAGCCTTGACCTCCTGGGTTCAAGTGATCCTCCTGCCTTAGCCTCCTGAGCAGCTGGGACTACAGGCTAGGCTAATTTTTTTTGTAGAGACAAGGTCTCACTATGTTGCCCAGGTTGGTCTTGAATTCCTGGGCTCAAGCAATTCTCTCATCTCAGCCGCTCAAAGTGCTGGGGTTACAGGCATGAGCCACCATGCCAGGTCTTGACTTCAGGTTTCTAGCTTGAGTAATAGTTGGATGGTGGTACCACTGATTGAGATGGGAAGACTAAAGAATAAAATGGTTTGGGACATGTTAAATGACGTGTCCAAGTAACAAAATGTCAAGTACCTAGTAAGATATACTGGAGCTCAGAGGTGAGATCAGCACCTGAGTATGAATCCAGTCACTGTCAGTATATGGATAGTATTTAAAACGAGGGAAATGGATAAGACCACCAAGACAGGGAGTATACGGAGACAAGAGAATAGGTTCCAGATCTGAGCTATGGAATTCCCAGTGTGCAGAGCCTGGGTGGAAGAGGAGGAACTTGACAAGAGAACTGAGGAGTTGGCCAAAACAAAACAAAGGTAATAAAAAAATCTGCCCTTGTAGTATTGAGATTGAATGAACTAGTGTATTTAAAGTACTTAATTTATTACATTCCCTACTACTTAGCAGGGTTAATATGATAATTATTAAATTTGACCAGCATGGTGGCTCACACCTATAATCTCAGCACTTTGGGAGGCTAAGGTAGAGGATTGCTTGAGTCCAGGAGTTCGAGACCAGCGTGGGCAACATCGTGAGCCCTCATCTCTCCAAAAAAATTTAAAAAATTAGCCAAGTGTGGTAATGTGCTTGTAGTCCTAGCTACTCAGGAGGCTGAGGCAGAAGGATTGCCTCAGCCCAGGATGTCAAGGTTATATGGTGAGTCATGATCGTGCATCTGCACTCCAGCCTGGATGACAAAGTAAGACTGACTCAAAATTAAAAAAATTTTTTTACATTTGACTTTCTATGGCAAGATACTGACTGGCTGGGGGTATTATAAAGATGAATAAGACTTAGACTCTAGGCTGAAAAGCTCATTATCTGGTAGGGAACATAATTATAGAGAAATAGATAATAAGAAGGCAAGCAGCATTTGAAATGAGCCTTGCAGAAAGGGTGGGTTTAGATGTTTAGAGAAGGTGAGAGGGAGCAGGTGAATGAAGACAGGAGAGTGTAATACAAATTTCACAATCTTCAGAGGAAAATACAAATTTCACAATCTTCAGAGGAATGCAAAAACTGCATGACAGTACCTTTGGTTAAATCTTGGAAAGTTGGTAGACAGATGCTACCAATTTCAGTACTAAATTTAGGGGCCCCTTAGAAGGTGGTGGCTGTAGCAACAGCAGCAATTTTCATTGTCATTTGATCAGCCAGCATCTCCTAGCAGTGTGAAGATGCCCGTTGTCAGAGTCAGGTGCGGCCACCACATCCAGCAACCATGCGTACTTGGCATATCATGCAAGAAAAAAACCATCCAAGACACAGACATTATACTCCGATTACCTGCTTGTATTTTAAAGTGTCCAACAAATGACACACTTTGCTTTTCACTTAATAACGATAACTAATAGTGTTTTTTGCAGATTACATAAATAAATTTTTATTGTGGTTATTCATATAACACTCCAGAAGTTCCAATGAAGCCTGCTGTGGCTGCGCTAACAACCATTTAATTCTAGTTTTGCCACTGACAGGTACTGTGACCTTCAGCAGTTATTCAACTCCTCTGTTTTAAATCAGTTAGCTGTAAAAGCAGGATAACACTTTAAAGTCATCCAAACACTTGTAGGATGAATTACGTAAGTGTCTATAAGCCCCATAAATTCTTCAGAGCAAAATATAAATTTGCACTGAAGGAATGATAGGTAGTATCTTTCATTCCTGTACAGGAGTGTAATTAATTACTAACCTCTTTATTATCTTACGCATTCCCTTTCTGTGGCCCCTTCCTTTTATTTTCTTTGTTTGGGTTTCTTTCTTTGTTTCTCTCTTTCTTTCTTTCTTTCTTTCTCTCTTTCTCTTTCTCTCGCTCGCTCTTGCTCTCGCTCTCTCTCTTTCTTCCTCTCTCTCTCTCTTTCTTTTTTGTTTGTTTTTGAGTCAGGGTCTCTGTCACCCAGGCTGGAGTTTGGTGCCACCATCACAGCTCGTCACAGGCCCAACCTCCTGGGCTCAGGTGATCCTCCCATCTCAGCCTCCCAAGTAGCTGGGACTAGAGACACGTATCACCATACCCACCTAATTTCATTATTTTTGAAGAAATAAGGTCTCGCTATGTTGCCCAGGCTGGTCTCGAACTCCTGGACCCAAACAAACCTCTTGCTTTGGCTTCCCAAAGCGTTGGGATAACAGGTATGAGCAACTGCGCCCAGCCGGACCCCTCCCTTTCCTTAAGCCCTACTGGAACTGATGGCTTCATTGGACATTGCTTCCATTTGCCTGGTTGTACTTCGACCTAACAAAAAACATCTTAACTAAATTTTGCTGTTTGGATTCTTTGCAGCTAGGTTTAGTTTTTCACAGTTTTTCCAGTCTGGAGCTTGGAGTGAAGTTTCTGCTCACAATGAGTCTTAGAAGTGTCAACTCCATAAAGTTTTCTGCAAAGAGTCAGCAGCATGCTCTGCCACTGAAGTTTAAAGATAATTCGCCTAAAACCCTTCAGCTAAATGAAACTTTCTAATCGATTATGAACAGAGGGATGAAATATAGGGTCTAGAGGGATTTGAGACCGGTTTCCAGCAGTCAGCATCAATCTTCACCAGAGCTTCTAAGTGGCTGTGACAGATAGAGTCACTAGTACTTACAAATGTTAATTGATGGCAACACAGAGGGCCATGCCCACGTTTGAGGCAATTGCATATCATTTCCATGGATGGCTTGAAGGAGTGTCAGAGCTGTGTCTTCCTGAGTCCTCTGTTTATCGACCCAGAGAGGAAGGTGATTCGCCTAGAGTCGCCTCACTGGTCTAGAACACAGGTTTCCTAATGGGGATCCCTTGGCCCTCTCAACAGCCCCATGAGACAGGCTGATACCTTCCTGGTAAGGAAGTATCTAATGGGCAACGGGGCCGAGTGAAGAGTGCTGCAGCCTGGAGCCTAGAGTATTTTGTCCCAGCCTTCCGCTTGTTTCTTTCGCACCTCTGATCACAACTCGGAATTACTTTATTTACATTTGCTCGTTTTTTGTCTGCTGGGAGCTGTCTGTCCGTCTGGTTCCCTTTTTGGTGCTGAGCAGAGCCCACATCAGTGAATGGTTGTCATCCTAGGTGTGCAGCGACTTGGCCGAGGTCACTTGGTGGTTAGAGAAGGATGCGCCTGCGGTGCCAGCCTCAGGCCGTTCCCCTCCTGGGACTCGTCTTCAGGGTCGTACCGGCCCAAATAGGGTTTAGAGGCGGGGCCAGGGTGGCGGGGCGGGGCCATGTGTGTAAAAGGCGGAGCTAGGAGCAGACGGGGTTGGGTTAGAGGCGGAGCCGGCGAAACGAAGGCGGGGCTATGAGTAGACCAGACAAGATCAGAAGGAACGCGGCGGGGCGAGGGCGGGGCCGGGGAGAATAGGGGCGGGGCTGGGGCGGGGCTGGGGCGGGGCCAGGCGCCGCGAGCCTCCTCAAGCGTCCGGAGCCCGCCCAAAGCCGCGAGGCTGTGGCTGCTACCCCGGCCGGAGCCCGGGAGCCGAGAGGCTCTTCCGCTGCGTCCGCCCTCCTTTCGCTCAGGGCCCGCACTCCGCGCCCCATCCCCCGAGAGTCCGCGTTGCCTGCGCGGCGGTCGCGAGGCGCGTTTCAGCGCGGGCCAGGGGCGATGGCGGCGCGGGGGTCGGAGCCCCGCCCGCTCCGCTTCATCCTCCTGGCTCAGCTGGTCGCGGGGAGCTGCGGCCGGGCCGGCGCTGGGGGCGGCGCGCGGGGAGGTGAGCCTGGGCGGAGGGGCTGGGGACCGCGCGCGGGGAGGACGGAGGGTCGCGGGGGCCGGCGCGTCGGGAGGTGAGCCTGGGCGGAGGCGCGGGAGAGCGCGCGCGGGATGTGAACCTGCGCGGAGGGGCAAGGGGCGGCGCGCGTGGTGAGCCTGGGCGGAGGGGTTGGGGACCGCGATCAGGGTGCGAGCCTGGACGGAGGGGCAGGGGCGACGCGCGGGGATGTGAGCCTGGATGGAGGGACGGGGGACGGCGCGTCGGGAGGTGAGCCTGGCGGAGGGGCGGGCGACCGCGCGCGGGGAGGCGAGCCTGGGCGAAGGGGTTGGGGGCCGCGCGCAGGGTGCGAGCCTGGACGGAGGGGCGGGGTCGGGGCGCGGGGAGGTGAGCCCGGACGGAGTGGCGGGAGGCCGCGCGCGAGGAGGCCAGCCTGGACGGAGGGGCCGGGGGCGACGCGCGGGGAGGTGAGCCTGGATGGAGGGGCGGGGGACTTCGCGCGGGGAGGTGAGCCCGGACTGAGGGGCTGGGGGTGGCGCGTCGGGAGGTGAGCCTGGACGGAGGGGCGCGGGCCCACGCGCGGAGAGTCTGGCCGGAGGATCTCGGGGGGCGGCGCGTCGGGAGGTGAGCCTGAGCCAAGGGACGAGAGGCGGCGCGCGGAGAGGTGAGCCGGGGCGAAGGGGTGAGGGCGCCGCGCTGGGATCGGGACCGGCCTGGGCCGCACACACTGGAGCCGGCACCGAAGACCTTGCTGGGGTTGCGGGTGGTTATTTTTTTCCTGGGAGTTTGGAGTGAGTCTTCCATTTGAAGGCCCGGTCTGTTCGTTTAAATGCGGAGAAAAGGCCACTTTGGGTCCCTGAGTCCTTGGAGAGTGCTGAGTCGCCTTGGCGTGTACTTGGATACAACTTTTTCAATAGAAGATGCTGCTGTTGTCCAGCAGGGCTTTCCTTTCGTGGTTTCAGCCCGACTTCCCACTTTGTTGCTTATGCACGGGGTATGGCTCTGGGTTTAATACCAAGGGTTGGTACTTGATTTTCCACCTTCTGCCCTGTCCCACCCCATCCCTGCCCCGCGCAGCTTCTGAAAATCCATCCTTTCGCCGAAATGAAATATGTTGTAGAATCCCAGGCAGCGCCTCCCGGGCTTCTCTGGGCTGATCGTTTGCATCCAAAGTTCCTCACTAGCTGCTTTAGAACACGGGTCTTTTTTTTTTTTTTTTTTTTCTCGGTCTACTGGCTTTCAAGAAGCAACAAAATCACAATAGCAAGAACCTGGAAGCAACCATGCTGTCCATCAAAAGAGGACTGGATCAAAAAAAAAAAAAAAAAAAAGCAACAAAATAAAACGCTAAGTACTTTCTTAAATTTTGAGTGCTTTAGAAAGTTTTAGCGTTTAGTCCTCTCAGTAACTAACATTTCTGGGGCATCTGATTGTGTGATCTGAACTTAGAAAAAGTAAGATTCTTTAAGATATGATAACTTCACTCCATCTGTATTTCAGTTTTTATGAGTTTTTAAATAGAGGAAACATCGTTTGGGTATAATAAGAACACTTTGTTAGGTTTTTAAATGATGATTCCTGATTTTAGGAGGTAATAATTTGGACGGCTAGAATTATTTAGTGCAGGATGTGTTGCTTAAGGTAGACAAGAGAAATAAGGTGAAAGGCGATTTAAACAAATAAAATTCTGTGCAGAGAGTTATAGTTTAGCTGAAAGAAAGGAATGTGATTTTGGAGCCAGACAAACCTAGATTTAAATTATGGTGTATCCTTATTTTGACAGACTTCTCTGCTGGCTTGCTTTGAAAAGTGGGGATAATACTACTTTCCTCTCACCGTCGTTTTCAAGATTAAATAATACATGTAAGATACTAGGCGTGGTGCCTGACACTCTAGAAAATGGAACTTTAAAAATCTGTTTTGTTTTGTTATAAAACGTTGTAGCCAAGCATTATATGGTGTCAAAAGTGATCTCTGTTCATGCATGGTGTTCAGTGTTATAACCTCCACTCTACATAGTGAATATTTCTTTTGTGATGGCCATCTGGAGACATTGATGTTTTCTTTTCTCTTTGTTCCACCAGTGCCTTAAACACTGTGCCTCTTACCCTGTTTATCTTTGTATCCCCGAAGGCCACTGAAGGTGTGTGGAAGGAATGAATGGAACAGTACTATCTCTTTTGGATATTAGTTTCCTAAACATGCATTAAAGACTCCCCCTTCGACCTCTAAAATTCTAAGACTGTGTGCTCTTAGTGACCATTTTGAAAAACAAAGTGATCTTGGATGGATGATGTAATTGCACACATGCTCCTAAACGTGAATATGCTTTTGTGTACAACTGCCTTTGAATGTGGGTGGCTGAAAGTACTATGGAGTCCAGAGACCTGCCACTAAGGCTGGGTTTCCTTGGGTGGATTACTTGACCTTGCTGATTCATTCTTTCCCCCTCTTTCAAACGAAAGCATTTAGTAGATTGTTTTTAGAGTCCTTTTAACCACATTTATTTTTATATTTACATTTTGCTTATATGTTCATCTTAGATACTTAATAATAAGTTTTCTTGATGGTTTCCTGAGAACCAGTCCCCAGGTAGAGAGAATGTTTAGTCAGCTGGCAGCCATACCTGTTTGGCTGATGGAAGGTTGCAGAGTTGTGGAAAGTGGCTTAGAAGGCACTTTTTTCTGTATTCAAGTATAATTAACTGTACATTAAGCTAATACAAGCCTTTTAAACTGACCTATTATTGGGACAGTGATTTATAGAAATCAGACAGTCATTAGTCAGTTATATTTCTTAGCTATGTGACATTTTATTTTATTTTTTGAGTTGGAGTCTCTTGTTGCCCAGGCTGGAGTGCAGTGGCGCGCTCACAGCCATCGCAGCCTCGACCTGCTAGGCTTAGACGATCCTTCCCCTCAGCCTTCCAAGCAGCTGGAACTACAGATGCATGCCATCACGCCCGGCTAATTTTTGTGATTTTTTGTAGAGACAAGGTCTCACCAGGTTACCCAGGCTGGTCTCAAGCCCCCAGGCTCAGGTAGTTCCTCATCTTGGCCTCCCAAGGTGCTGGGATTACAGGCTGAGGCACCACGCCCGGCCTGTTGTGTGACATTTTAAAAGGTTGAAATGTTTTAAAAATATGTGTACTAAATATACATATATTGCTGAGTACTTCAGTCAAAGGAAAATAAAATAAACTCATAGAAAATTCAAGCTATGAGAGGTTTTTCCTTTTCACCTTTAATCATTTTTGGTAGCTAACAAATCCAAACACAGTAACTGTCAGCTTGAGTTCTGTTACCTCTATGCATGCCCTTAGATAAACTCTTCATATAAGTTAATTTGAAATTAAGAATTATACTAGTTATACCTTAAGAACTAGACTGTGAGTAACTGGAGGGTAGGGTTTTATTTGTCTGTGTATTTTCTTTTCTTTTTTTTTTTTTTTGAGTTGGAGTCTCGCTCTGTCGCCCAAACAGGAGTGCAGTGGCCGCTCCCGGCCACTGCAGCCTCGACCCGCTGGGCTCCGGCGATCCTTCCGCCTCAGCCTCCTGAGTAGCCAGAATTACAGGCACGCGCTACCACGCCCGGCTGATTTTTTGATTTATTGTAGAGATGAGGTCTCGCCAAGCTGCCCAGGCGGGTCTCGAACCCGCGGGCTCAGGCAATCCACTCACCTCAGCCTCCCAAAGTGCGGGTATTTTCTAATATATTGCAGACATACCTGAGTT
>CAUYQG010172272.1:0-25740 GCA_963574415.1 Tarsius wallacei
AACAGCAAAGCTTCCCAACTCCAGCCCTGTTACAGAACAAAACAAATTAGGAGGCTCTGATCATGGAGAAATAGAGGAATGAGAAAACAACAGAAGTAAAAACCCCTCTCACTACCAGTGAATAATAAAATTAAAGAGAAAAGAAAGAGATCTATCACAAATGAGGAAAAATCAACAAAATAACACAGGTAATTCCCAGTGTACCAAAGAGGTAATGCCACAGAAAATCAAAACTCAGAGCCCAAACAATGGAAATCACCAGTAATTGGCTCCACAATACAATGGGGGTTAGGGAATGGATGGAAAGAATGAATAAGACTCAAGAAAGACAAAATGTAACACAAAGTATCTGTAAAAAGATTTTGGCCATAAAAAACCTTATCTAGGAAATAAATAACAAGATGATGAACATAGTAAGCAGAATTAGTCAAGCAGAAGAAAGAATATCAGAGCATGACTATCAAAACATGGAACTAACCCAATCTGTAAGAAACATGGAAAGAAAACTCAGAAAGAAAGAGCAAAGCCTCCAAGAGATTTGAGACTATATCAAGAGGCCAAACTTATACTTGAGCGGTATTCCAGAAGAAGAAAGGGAAATGAACACAATGGAACAAGTATTCCAGGAAGTCAACAAAAAAAACTTTCCCATCTCATCAGAGATGAGACCTTTCAAACAGAAGAGATTCAGAGAATCCCTGTAAGACATCAAATGAGAAGTCCAACTCCTCGACATAAAGTGATTCACCTACACAAAGTAAGTAGAGAAGAAATAATCCTAAAGGCAGAGAGAAATGTCAGACTACCTACCAGGGAAGACAAATCAGAATAGCAGCAGATTTATGAGGAGATACACGACAAGCTAGAAAGTTCTGGAGTCCAGTTTTCAAAGTCCTCAAAGATAAACAGTTTTAACCAAGAATTTCCTACCCAGCCAAGCTCAGCTTGATCAGCAATGAAGAATTAAAATTCCTCCCAGACATTCAATCCCTAAAAAATTATGCTGCTTTCAGGCCAGCTCTACAGGGGATGCTCAAAAGGGTATTATGCATGGAAGAACGAGATGAAGGAGAATGAGAAGGAGAAGGAGAAGGAGAAGAAAACAACCATGTACTTCCCAAGAAAGTATGAAAACAGAATCAACATAACAGGCCCTGTGATAGCAAAATTGCAAATGCACACATATATCAACCCAAAAGTTAAAAAACAAAACAAAACACCAAACAATCATATAAGAGCCTCAAGACAGGGATAAATTCTTACATTTCAATAATCAGCCTGAATGTCAACGGACTTAATGCACCACTAAAAAGACATAGAATGGCAAACTTGATTTTCAAAAAATGACCCCAAAATATGCTGCCTCCAGAAAACACATCTCACTACAAATGACACCCACAGACTCATAGTTAGAGGATTGTAAATAAACTTTCAGGTGAAAGGAACACACAAAAAAGCAAGAGTCATGATCTTAATATCGGAAAAAGAAACCTTCCAGCTATCAAATATTTTAAAGGTATGGAAAAACACTGCATAAGGATAAAAATTTCAATCCATCAACAAGAAATATCCATCCTATATGCACTAAATACAGGAGTGTCAGTTTTTATAAAGCAGCTACTAAATAAACGAAAAAGAGATATTAACTCTAACACTATCATAAGTAGGGACTTAAATACCCAACTAACAATCATAGATAGATTATCAAGGCAAAAATCAACAAGAAGATCCACAACATCAACTTGATGCTACAAAATGGACTTAATATATACCTACAGAACACTCCCCCAAACAACCATGGAATATATATTCTACTTATCACCACATGGAATGCACTCCAAGATTGACCACATCCTTGACCATAAATCAAGCATAAACACATTTCACAAAACAGAAATACTGTCATGCACCTACTCAGACCACAGTGGAATAAAAATTGAAATTGCCACCAATAAGATCCCCCCAAAATACACAAGACATGGACACTAAACAGCATGATGCTGAACAACTCCTTAGTCAACACAGAAATCAAAACAAAAATTAAAAGAGTCTTGGAAGCAAATGAAAAAAAAAACAAAAAAACACCTCTGGGATGACATGAAATCAGTGCTAAGAGGGGGAATTTATAGTATGCACACACATCAAGAAAATAGAAAGATCGCAAGTTAACAGCCTAAGAAATCACCTAAGGAAGCTGGAAAGGCAGGATCACCAAAATCCTAACTTCAGCAGAAGAATCCTGATCATCAAAGTAAAAGCCTAAATACAGAGCACAGAAGACAAAAATAGCAAAGAAAAAAAAATCAATGAAGCAAAAAGCTGGTTGTTTGAAAGGATAAACAAAATTAATGGATCCCTAGCCAGAATGTCCAAGAAAAAGGGAGAAAAGCCTAAATAAACACATTCAGAAATGCAAAATATCAAACCACAACTGACCCCAGAGATATGCAAAAGATTATCAGAGATTACTATGAACACCTGTATGAAAACAAACCCAAAACCCAAAATGAAATGGAGGACTTTCTGACATCACACAACCTCCCAAGATTGAAACAAGAAGAAATTGAGAATCTACATAGACTAATAACAACTGAGGAAATTGACTCCATCATAAGAAAACTACCTACACAAAAATACCCTGGACCAGATGACTTTCCAGCAGAATTCTACAAAACATACAAGGAAAAGCTGATACCAATCCTACTGAAAGTATTCCAGGCAATCCAGAAAGACGGAACTCTTGCCAAATAATTTTATGAAGCTAAAATCACACTGATACCCAAACTTGGTAAAGATCCAACACAGAAAGAGAATTACAGACCAATATCCCTGATGAACATAGATACAAAAGTTCTCAACAAGATTCGATCAAACTGGATCCAACTACATATCTCCAAATTATTCACCATGACCAAGTAGGCTTCATTCCCAGGATACAGGGCTGGTTCAACACTGATAAGAACATAAAATTAATTAAATACATCAACATTTGTAAATCCAAGAACCACATGATTATATCACTAGATGCAGGACAAGCTTTTGGCAAAATCCCACATTCCTTCTCAAAATAGTGAGAGCCATCTACAATAAACCCACAGCAATTGGAAACATTTCCTCTAAACATTGACATAAGGCAAGGCTCCCCACTCTCACACCTCCTGTTCAAAATAGTGTTGTAAGTCCTAGTTAGAGCAATTAGAAAAGAGAAGAAAACCAGGGATATACAAACAGGAAAAGAGGAAGTTAAGTTATCCCTCTTTGGTGATAATATAATCCTATACCTGGGAAACCCAAGATAATCTGTAAAAAAACCTTGTGCTGGTAAAGTTCTTTGGCAAAGTGTCAGGATACAAAATCAGCGTGCAAAGGAAAATTGCATTTTCATACACCAACAACAGGCAGAGGACCTTATAAAAAGCACAATCTCATTTGTAATATCCACATACAAAAAAAAGAGAAATACCTCAGCATCATCCTAAGCAGAGATGTGAAAGACCTTTACAATGAAAACTACAAAACACTGCACAAATAAATCCAAGAAGACACAAACAAATAAAAAAATTCCATGCTGATGGATTGGAAGAATCAACATTGTTTAGATGTCCATCCTACCCAAGGCACTCTACAGATTCAACACAATACCCATTAAATTACCAACATCATTCTTCTCAGACCTGGAAATGATAATACAGAAATTCATATGAAAACGAAAACAACCTCAAATAACCAAAACAACCCTTAGTAAAAGAAACAAAGCGGCAGGTATCACATTTCAGACTTCAAACTTTATTATAAGGCTATAAGAATCAAAACAGCCTGGTATTGGTACAAGAATGGGCATGTAGACCAACGGAATGGGATCGATTCTGGAAGCAAATCCTCAATTTCTCAACCAATTCATCTTTGACAAAGCCTCCACCAACAACCACTAGGGAGAGGAGAACCTATTCAGTGAATGATGCTGGGAAAACTGACCACATTCAGAAGAAAGAAACAGCACTCTACCTATCACCAGACACAAAAATCAACTCTAAGTGGATCAAAGACCTAAACATAAAATCTCAAACTGTAAGAAAATGCATAAGATACATTTATGGAAATTGGACTAGACAGCCAATTCCTGACCAGAATCCCAAAAGCCCATGCCATAAGAAATAAGAGACAAGTGGAACCTCATCAAGCTGAAAAGATTCTGCAAAGAAAAATAACCATCAAGAGAGTGTGGAGACAGCCCACAGAATGGGAAAATATATTTGCTAACTGCATATCTGACAAAGGACTAACATCCAGAATCCCAGAATCTACAAGGAACTCAAAGATGCTGGGGGGGGGTGGGGGCGGGGGGGGGGGCGGTGAGCAACCTCATCATAAAGTGGACAAAATATATTAATGGACATTTCTCAAAAGAAGACATATAAGCAGCCAAAAGATACACGAAAAAAAAAATGCTCAGCATCACTAAACATCAAAGAAAAGCAAATCAAACCACATTGAGGTACCACCTAACTCCAGTTAGGATGGCCATTATTAATAACTCAAAAAGCAACAGGTACTGGAGAAGATGTAGGGAAAAGGGAACACTTGTACACTGTTGGTGGGAGTGTAAATTAGAACACTGTGGAAAACAGTGTGGCAATTTCTGAAAGATCTAAAAATCAACCTTCCTTATGATCCAGTAATCTCTTTCTGGAAATATACACAGAAAAACTCAAATCATTCCACAAGAAGATACCTATACATGCGTGTTTATTGCAGCACTATTCACAATAGCAAAAGCATGAAACCAACCATGCTTCTCATCAAAAGTAGATTGGACCAAAAAAAATGTTGCACATATACGTGATGAAATATTATGCAGCCATAAAGAAGGACAAAATTATGGACTTTGCAACAACTTAGATGGATTTAGAGTCAATCATACTCAGTGATATATCACAGAAACAAAGAACACACATGTTCTCAGTCATAAGTGGACCGTCACATTTATCATAATACTATAAGAAAGGGATTGGCAATAGGGGGACACTACCAGAGAAGGGAAGTAAGGAGGGGACACAAACATCAGTAAGGTATCTAATCCCAAACCAGGCAAAGTGGGAACCAAAAGGAGGCCCAAACTTCATTCGTATGATGATCACTTATGTACATAATTTTGAATTGTACCCCACAACTTTAAAATAAAATTAAAATAGATATTTAAAAAAGAAAATATAAGTGATGATGATAGCCATCATATTTTCTAGACTGAAGAGTAGAAGGATAAGCAAAACCTGATATAATGAATCAGAGAAAACTGGAACTACAGCAGTTGTTGGGGAAAGATAAGAAACAATCTGCATTGTACAACCTCAGAAAGGCTCAAGAACTGACATTCTCAAATCTCTCTGCAGAAGTTGAAGATGTGGTGAAACAGAAGAATGAATACAAAGAAAATTTTAAAAAAATTCTGATAACACCAAGCATTGTCAAAGATTTGAAGCTAAGAGGCAAAGAAACATTTATAGACTGCTAATGGGCAGGTACACTATACAACAACTTTGGAAAACAATTTACACTGAGTAAAGATGAAGATATATACGTTTTGTGATCCAGAAATTCTGTATCACCTAGAGGAATTGTAAAATATACACACTTAAATATATAAATAGGAATATTTATAGCAGTGCTGTTTGTAAAAAAAAAAAAAGATACAATCACTGCAACCAATGTCTGTCAATAGCAAAGTGGATAGATATATTATTTAAAGTTTATTATGAATGGAGTTACACACAAACATTTTTCTCAGAAGATAATGTTTAACCAAGAGTTTCATGTTTACACTATGTGAAGAAATGTTATATAACCCGGGCATACCCACAGTAAAAGTATGAAAGTGAACCAAACGAAAATGCTATTTTGTAGGTAAAAAAGGTTAAATATCAGAAATTTTATAAATTACTACATCTGGATTGCAGGAATTAGAAACAACAAATGTGGGCAAGAAACTTTTATTTTTTAGAAGCATTGTTGAAGTGGTTAGTTTTTAAGTTACTTAAATGTTTTTAAGAGTTTAAAAAAATCTGTTGGATATGATAAACTGTTCATGGGTATATCATTCATTGCTCATCACAAGTTAAAACTGATTCAATATTTATAAATAGAAAATGAAACAATTCATATATCATTGACTGCCTTTATTTTAATGTGGTTGACTGATTCAACAGTACATATTGGAAGGTTTCCTCCTGAGAGATGTAGAAAAAGAGGCAGTTTGCCCAGACAAATTCACGTGATTCAGTCAGAAGTCATCCTTTGAGCTTTTAATCATCTGTGCAACATGTTTCTCAGATCTTGGTGGTTTTTAGTGATAGCCTATGACAGATGGCCAATTTCATGTTGTAGGGGACCAGAAATAAATCACTACACTTGTTTCTGCCAGTTTTACAGTTCGACCTTTCAGATGTTGAAAATATATCTATTTTAATGCTAAAATT
This sequence comes from Tarsius wallacei, assembly GCA_963574415.1. NCBI lineage: Eukaryota > Metazoa > Chordata > Mammalia > Primates > Tarsiidae > Tarsius > Tarsius wallacei. The sequence goes on from CAUYQG010172272.1 coordinate 6,474, forward strand.
TTAGCTTCTCTTCTTTGATTCTCAATTAAAAATCTAGTATTCATATTCTATAGTTCTTGTAAATTTTTCCATGATGATTCACCTAGTCAAACAAGAAATTAAGCCTCATAGTATCATTTTGTCTTGTGGTGTTACTAATTTTTGTTTCTACATAAAATGAATTGATGATCAGTTAAGATAGTTCAAAAATCATCATGAGAATGACACATACATTTAATGCAAAGGCAGTAAAATTAGTGTGTAGAGTGTATTAGGCTCTAAATTCAGGAGAACTAGAAAGCACAAAATGTTGCTCCTTTCTTCAATAAACATCTTTTAAATGCCTTTTCTGCCCACTGACATTGCTTTAGATGCTGAGGAAGTGGCATAAAATTCCCATTTTCATGGAACTTACACAAAGGTTGTAGTATGTCAGATGGAATGACAAAAGGGGATGCTATGCTATGTTTTACTGACCCCTTAATTACATTCAAATAAGCTTTATGCCAACTCCCTGTCCTCCTCCTCCTCTTTTTCTTTCTAATTTTTGGTTCAATTTTTTTTAAAACTGGAAAATGTAGAATTTCAACAAGGAATTACAAAGAGTTTGTACAAAAGAATATTAATCACAGAGGTTAGAGAAATTATCATTAATTTTAACTGAATCCTCATGACTGAAATAATATTCACTGCTATAAATTATTTGAAATGATTAGTAAAGAAACCTTATAACACAAAAATGCAGCTATCCAGCAAGAATAACTTTTGTAGTTGGAATTAATTAATAGGGGTTTTATGACAATAACACTCATTGTGAAACTGCTTCTATCTTGAATATCTACTGTATATCTTTTTGGGGGAAAGCAGCACAAGCAGGAAAATTTTAAAAAATCATATGAGGTACAACATATTCTGCACTAAGGACTGTTATTGGAAAGTTTTTGTTTACAGATCAAGCCAGAGCTACAATTTTCTGAAGCTTCTCAGGGCTGTTTTCCTGCTTCTTTCTCTGTATTCAGATGCCTTTCTGTCAGGGGAAGCAGTTGCTGGCAGAGATCATGTACTCCAGGGAGATTGTGCAATAATCACAGTTGCCATTACTACAAGACCAGGCACAAAGACGATACAGCTTTGAACTTTGCTTATTGTAGGTTGAGTAAAGAAGTTCAAAACATTTACTGTCTCGCATTAGGTTTTGTAAAGTCCACTGTGAAGCAGAGCATTTTTAAGAAAGCAATCTGATCCACGTGTCTTATTTTCTTGGATTCCTGAAGAAGTTATAACAGTCTCTGTGGGATTATGCATTAAATATGTAAAAGTTATGTAAATATATATGACATATAAATGACTGTTGTATCAAAGATCTAAATATTAAAAGAGACAAAGAACATTACTAAGTATAATGAGTCTCAGCTATGTAGAAGGGGCCATGAATAATGAAATTAAAGTAACTCAAGTTATCCTGAGAAGTAAGACTGGAGACAAATTTGTTTTTGATTGGAACCATTCTTTCATTTGTGGCATTTAAAAATTGCTGAACAAAAGCCTCAGACTCAATTTCTATCTCCTTGATCATAATAGCAACACCAAGGGGTAGCTTTGGGGAATTCTTTATACTTTCAATAATCTTCATCGATAGCCCTAGCAGCTTCACACAGAAAGAAAAAAGATTATATTTAATTGTATATATTTTGATATTTACATGTAATACAGAGAGTGCCAAAAATGTACACACATTTTAAGAAAGGAAAAAAACTGTATTAAAATTGTAATAATCAATGTATACTGATAACAAAAGATTAATGCAAGTCATGTTTGACTTCTGCAATTGTACATTGCTACTGTAATTCAATTCAATTTTGAAAAGTAATACATAGAGAACATTGCTTAAAATGTTCATTCATTTTTTGGCACCCCTGTTATATAATATTTATACAAAACATATGTAATATTCTATAAAGTATAAATAAGGCATTTTAAGAAAACTTTGTTGGCATGTTCTAAACAAAAACAGGGCATTTATTTCAGAAGTCACTGAGCATCTCCTTCCAAGCAGATTGTTATTCTAACCTTTGCCTTTTTAAAAATTCTGGAATGAACCCTGATTAAATAACAAAAGTTAAAATAAGAGTTCTCCCTAACTGCTATGATGTATTAGCATTTTGCCATCATTGGAAATATATCCTTACTCAGAATTCATTTCAAAGAATAGTCAGAAGTAAAAGTCTTTTTTGTTGTCTTCTCTAAACTATCATTGTAATTACCATAAAAATCTAACACTAAATAATGCAGTGCCATGTCAGTTAGTACTTACATATCTGTTTTTACTTCCCTCCCTATGACTTCATGAAGGGAGTCTGTCTCATTCTCTATTTTGTAAGTGATGCCATTCATATGTAAAGAGTGCACACAATAAAATTGAAATCATATGTATGCCTATGGACAGAGTTGTTTCATCTACCTTGATTTCACAAGGAGCTGTTTATGAACTCTCCCTTTGGAACCATCTGTGTTACATTTAGATAACTAGACAATCCGCGAAGAATGTAAAACAATTGGAATGCTGTTATAACTCTTCCATGAGGAACAAACCCTTTAGCAGATAAAAGATGGGAAAGCCTTTCTTCATTTGGGAAGCTCATACACATCAAGAAGTGGGCTAAGTTCTTACAGGAGTGGATGGGCTGAGTGAGGGCTGGAAAGAAAATGTAAGGAAAGGCTGCTGTGTTTTACAGTTCATGGGAAGGGTTTAACCTACCTTGATAAGAAGGTGAATAATCTCATATTTAACTGTGATCAAAATTACAACATTGGTAAGGAATGGGTGGTCACGGTCTTATCATTCCTGTACCCAGCTGGACAGAATTGTGGGAGAGACATTAAGAATAGTAGAAAAGCGATCCTTTCTATCAGCATCTATCCTGTGGTATTTCCTTCTAACATTTCTAGTCTATGTTTCAAAGACATCAACTCAATTCTGCCTAAATTGTGCTCAAGGTTTAGCCCAGTCAAGTTTCTGATGTTTGCTCTTATTAGTGAGGGACTGACTGATCTACTCATTGAGCTGCCTCTCACGGGATGACCATAACAATCAATCAAGAGAAGTAGGGACAACACCATGTATGTAGGAATTACATCAGATATGTGGATAAATCCTTACAAATACTAGTAGCATACTGAAACTCAGCCTACCCTTCTCATTTTCAGGAAGTTGCTGTGGTAACGATGCATCCGAAGTTAAGGATGATCACAGCCCAGGGACTTGCAATGCCCTTTGGGGACTCTGCATCCTCCAGTATGCATCAGTTCTCAATTCCCACCTGCTGCTTGTCTTTCACGGTTAACAATTTGCAAGTCTGGATGATACTTTAGAATAACTGTAATCACAGCTTTGTTTTCCATAATTCCATGGTGGAGTCATTCTACTTTTGAGTCCAGAGGGAAAAGATGTAAAAACGAGCTGTAAATCACACTTCTATGAGAAAACATAAACTTCTTTATCCCCAGTAACTGTCTGTCTTTATCTAACTAATGATAAAGTATCCAAGAAAAAGTGAGACCACTTTTAGAAATTATAATTAAGCAGTCACTCCATCTATGAGGGAACAAAAGTCATCAGACTTAAGGGAAGAAACTGCTGATATCCATAGTGAAGTGAACTCTACTTTTCACCTGTAATATGTGGTTGTCAACAAATAATTTCCTCATCGAAGCATCAGGAAACTGGATGGAAGATAGGAGGATGGGATTCAAACTTGTTACAGATCAAACTATGAAACAACTTATATAAATTTCATGACTACATTTGGAGGCTCTAACTAAAACCAATAAGATCTTTCATATTATTATATCTCAGCAACTTGTTCTTGTTCTCCAAGAAAGGGTTAAAAACTAAAAACTTAATGTATTCCCAATTAAAATGTATTTAAAACTCATTGGCTTGAGATAATCAGGCAATTGCATTTTAACTGAATAACCATTCAGTTGTCACAGTCTCACTGGAGCCTTTTCAGACCAAACAATTTACAATTAAAGCCAAGTCTCATCATACCCCATGCTCATTCTCTCTCCCTCTCTCCCTCTCCCTCCCCCCCTTCCGCTTCCCCCCTTCCCTTCCTCCCTCACCTTCTCTCTCTCTCTCTTTCTCTTTCTCTCTCCCCTCTAATCCTCTTCCCTGCTATTTTCTGTGGTACTGTATAAGACCATTTAGTTTTATGCATTTATTTGATTTACTATCTGCCTTTTCCCAAAAGAATGTAGACTTTTTTGTTTCTCTTTTCTGAGAACTGCTATGATCCCTGGGATTTTGAAGAGTGCCTACCAAACTGAGCCACATGTAAGTATCTGTGGAATGAGTGAATGAATGAATGAACGAGAAAGTAAAATCATTTAGATGGCAAACATGCACTCAATAATGCTAGAATGTCAAAACCATACCTAACACAAATATTGGATAAATGGTTGAATTTATCATACTCAGTCCCTAAAACCAACCTCTTCAGTCAACAAAGTAATCTTCATCCATAATGGGGAGGAAGTCAGAGACTGGTCTGGAGGGTTTCCATAAATTGTGGCTACATTATGAAACTTACATAGGGTAAGAATATATGGCACAGCTATATGGCACACTAAGACTTTATCTTTATTTCTTATTCTATTTTAATATAGATAACAATAGGGTAATCAGAAAAAATACAGTATAGAGTTAAATTGTATATTGCCAAAATGCTGACGCAAAGAAATTCAATGCAAACTGTGCATCACTACAAAAACAAATGCAAAATCCTGAGACTGCTTGCCAGGGACACTAATTTTTTTTAAAGATTAAGATCTATGGAAATATGGATAATTATAGCATCACATTTATTATGCTTTAGCTAATGGTAAAGCACACATTCATTATGATTCAGTTGTCCCCCTAGGTCTTCAGTGTAAATATAGATGCTGTCTTTTAGGCTGAATCATGAATTACAGGCATTAGTCCAAAGAAGACAGCAGAAGCTAAGCAAGAGCACATCACAGCCTTGGCATAGATGAAGTACTGTGCCTCCCTGGGTCTGATCCACATATTTTTACTTATCTTACCTGGTAACACGAAGTCATTCTGCTCCTTCAAGTAACCAGCCATGATCAGTGTGACCACATATGGCGTGTTAAATAATTGTCTTATAAAAGATCTAAGCAATCATGCAGGAAGCTACAGCATGAAGTTTTGTGTACCTACAGCCAGCATTCATACTAGGGAAATAGGTGGTGGTGGTGCTATAGACCACCTAAATTTGCTACTCCATCTTTAGCTGGACATCAGAAGAAGGCTCCATCATTACAGTGTTCTGGAAAAAGTAACCATCAGATGATTGTTATTCATTTACTAGAGCTCATCTCTGAGTTCTTTATATTGTAAAGTTGCGATGAATAGAGTTATCACTTCCTTTCTTTATTCAACAGGCAGGTACCCATCAATAGACAGATACTATGCTTAAGATGCAAATACAGAAAATATCCTGATCTCTCCCCTTAAGTATTAATGGCACACAATCTGAGATAACAGATATATAAATATATCCTTACAATGCAAGGAAAAAAGAAAAGATAAATATATTCCTGCAGTATAACAGATGTGTAAATATGTTTTTATAATGCAAGGCAGGAAGTGTTATAAGTGTGATCAAAACAAGAGTTCTGGGGTAATTGAAAGGGAACAATGAAGGGATTCTTATTCTCAAGAAAGAAATGAAATAGTATTTTTAAAAGAGTTGATGCTGAATTATTTTTAAGTCTAAATGACATATATAGACAGAGTACAGAGGGAATGAATATGTTTAAAGTTGCAAAACACATATAAAACCACACTGAGATGAAAACTGTGGCATATAGGAGGGTATCAGTGAGGATGAGAATGGTGGGAACTGAAATAGAAAAGGTGTAATAATGGCAATGGATCACACATGAAGAGGAAATAATTTCATTGAAAAATATTAAACGTGCATATACTCTATGCCAGGCAAGGAATTGCATGCTTATCTGGTGCCACCATTATGTTTAACATGCCTCTGGGGCAGGCCTAAATTATGACTCAATTATCATTTAAAGTTAAAAACTTGGAACAAAGGGCACCAGTTATCTCCATTTTCTTTTTATTTTAAAGATGTGGGGTACAATTCAGGATCAGGTATACAAGTGGTCATTGTACAGGTAAAATCTGGGCCTCCCTTTGGTTCCCACTTTGCCTGATTTGATTTGAGATCAGGTACACTTCTTGATGTTGTGTCCCTCCACGCCCTCAGCCCAGCAGTATGCCGCTACTGCCAATAGCTTTCTTGTAGTGTTATGGTAAATGTTCAGGGTCTGCTTATAAGTTAGAACATGTGGTACTCTGTTCTTTGTTTCTGTGATAGACCACTGAGTGTGATAGACTCTAAATTCATCCAAGTTGCTGTGAAGTACATGTGTTTGTCCTTCTTTATGACTGCATAATATCCCATTGTGCATATGTACCCACATTATCCAATCCAGTTTTGATGGGGAGCACCATATTGATTCCATATTTTTGCTATGGTGAATAGTGCTGCAATAAACATGCATGTGCAGGTATCTTTTTTGTAGACTGATTTGAGTTTCCCTGGGTACATTCCCAGTGGTGGGATCACTGGTTCATATGGAAGGTCAATGTCTAGTTTTTTCAGAAATTGCCACACTGTTTTCCAAAGATGTTGCACTAGTTTGCATTCCCACCAGCAGTGTAGGAGTGTTCCTTTTTCTCTACATCCTCGCCAGCATCTGTTGTTGTTTGTTTTTTTAATGATGGCCATTCTTATTGGTGTTAGGGGTTTCTCTATGTGGTATTGATTTGCATTTCTCTGATGGTTAGTGAGGCTGAGCACTTTTCCATGTGTCTGTTGGCTGCCCGTATATCTTTCTTTCTTTCTCCCTTTCTTTCTTTCTTTCATTTTCTTTTTTAATTTTTATTTTGAAGTTGTGGGGTACAATTCAGGGTTAGGTATACAAATGTTCATTGTGCAGGTACCCTTATTGATGAGGTGTGTGCCCCCCCACCCCAGGTGGGCAACTGGGATTAACAGTATATCTTCTTTTGAGAAGTGTCTATTCATGTCTTTTGCCCACTTTTTAATGGGGTTGCTTGTTATTTTCCTTTTGGCTTGTTTGAGTTCCTTATAGACCCTGGATGTTAAGCCTTTGTCAGACACACAATTGGCAATTTTTTTTTTCCCATTCTGGGGGTTGTTTCCCTGCTCTCCTGATGGTTTCTTTTGCTTTGTAGAAGTTTTTCAGTTTGTTAAGGTTCCACTTGTCTATCTTATCTCTTATGGCATGGGCACTTGGGGTTTTGATCAGTAATTGGTTGCCAGTTCCAATTTCCATAAGGGTGTCTCCTACATTTTCTAAGGTTCATATAGTTTGAGGTTTTATGCTTACGTCTTTGATCCATTTAGAGTGGATTTTTATGTATGATGATAGGTAGGGGTCCTGTTTCAATCTTCTGCATGAGGTCAGCCAGTTTTCCCCATACCATTTACTGAACAGATTCTCCTCTCCCTAGTGGTTGTTGGTGGAGGCTTTGTTGAAGATGAGTTGGTTGAGAAATTGAGGTTGTGCTTTTGGAATCTCTATCCTGTTTCTTTGGTCTACATGTCTGTTCTTGTACCAATACTAGGCTGTTTGATTATTGTAGGCTTATAGTAAAGTTTGATGTCTGAAAGTGTGATACTTCCTGCTTTGTTTCTTTTGCTGATAATTGTTTTGGCTATTCATGGTCATTTATGCTTCTATACGAATTTCTGTATTGTCATTTCCAGGTCTGAGAAGAATGATTTTGGTAACTTAATGGGTATTGCGTTGAATCTGTAGTTTTCCTTTGGTAGGATGGACATTTTAACAATGTTGATTCTTCCTATCCTTGAACATGGAATATTTTTCCATTTGTTTGTGTCTTCTTGGATTGCTTTGAGCAGTGTTTTGTAGTTCTTTTACTTCAAGGTATTTCATTTTTTATGTGTGTGGCTATTATGAACTGGATTGTGCTTTTTATTTGGTTCTTTGCCTGCTTGCTATATAAGAATGTCTTTTGCACATTTATTTTGTACCCTGAGATTTTGCCAAAGTCCTTTATCAGGTGTCGTCAGATTCTTTTAGATTTTTTAAGCACAGGACCATATTGTCAGCAAAGAGGGATAACTTTACTTCCATTTTTCCTATTTAGATACCCCTGATTTCCTTCTCTTGTCTAATTGCTCTGGCTAGAACTTCCAACACAGTGTTGAACAAGAGGGAAGAGAGTGGGTTGCCTTGTCTTGTTCTGATTCTTAGGGGAGATATTTTCAGTTTTTGGCCATTCAGCAATATGCTGGCTGTGGGTTGGTTGTAGATGGCTCTTACTATTTTGAGTTATGTTATTTCTATGTCTAGATGTTTGAGAGTTTTTATCAAGAAGGGAAATTGGATTTTATCAAAGGCTTTTTTTGCATCTAATGATATAATCATGTGGTTCTTGTTTTTGCATCTGTTGATGTATTTAATTACATTTATGATCCTGTGGATATTGAGCCAGTCCTGCATCCTGAGGATGAAGCCTGCTTGGTCATGGTGGATGATTTTTGACATGTGTTGTTTTATCCGTTTTGCTAGAATCATGTTGAGAATTTTTGCATCTATGTTCATTAGGGATATTGGCCTATAGTTGTCTTTTTTTGTTGAATCTTTACCCGGTTTGGGTAGCAGTGTGATGTTAGCTACATAAAATGATTTGGGGAGAATTCTGTCTTTTCTAATTGCCTGGAATGCTTTCAATAGAATTGGTATCAGCTCCTCATTGTACGATTTGTAGAATTCCACTGGGAAGTTATTCTGTCCAAGGCTTTTGTGTGTGTGTGTGTGTGTGTGTGTGTGTGTATGTTGTTTTCTTATGATGGAGTCAATTTCCTGAGTTGTTACTGGTCTATTTAGTGTCTCAGTGTCTTCTTGTCTCAACCATGGGTGTTTGTGCAATGTCAGAAGGTCTTCCATTTCATTTAAGTTATCAAGTTTATTTCCATACAGATGTATGTAGTAATCTCTGATACGCTTTTGTATTTCTTTGGGATCTGCTGTGATTTGACATTTTGCATTTCTGATTGTGTTTATTTGAGGTTTTTCTCTCTTTTTCTTGGTCATTTTGGCTGGGGGGGTCCATCAATCTTGTTTATTCTCTCAAAGAACCAGGTTTTTTGTTTTGTTAATTTTTTCTATGATATTTGTGTCTTCTATGTCCCATATTAGACTTTTACTTGGTGATCTGGATTCTTCTAATAAAATTAGGTTTTTGGTGGTCTTATGTTTCCAGCTCCCTTAGGTGATTTGTTAGGCTGTTAACTTAGACTCTTTCTATTTTCTTGATATGTGTTCATAGAGATATAAATTCCCCTCTTAGAATAAATTTCATGGTATCCCAGAGGTTTTAGCAAGATGTTTCTTCATTTCCATTTGTTTCCAGGACATTTTTAAATTTCTGCTTTGATTTCAGTGTTGACCAGCAATTGTTCAACATCATGCTGTTTAGTGTTCATGTCTTTGTGGATTTGGGGGGAATTTTGTTGGAGTTGATATCTATTTTTATTCCACTGTGGTCTGAGGGGTGCATGGCAGTATTTTCATCTTATGAAATTTGTTTATGCTTGATTTATGGCCAAAGATGTAATTTATCTTGGAGTATATTCCATGGGCTGATGAGTAGTGGTTGTTTGGTGGAATATTCTATAGGTGTCCATTAAGTCCAAGCCTCAAGTTGAGGTTCTGAATCTCTTTGTTGATTTTTTTTTTGCCTCCATGATCTACCTAGTGTTGTTAGTGAGGTATTTATGTCCCCAGCTATAATAGTGTTAGAGTCAATGTCTTATTTTAGTTTACTTAGTAGTTACTTTATAAATACTGGTGCTCCTTTGTTGGGTGCATATATGCTTAGGATGGATATTTCTTGTTGATGGATTGAACATTTTATTGTTATGTAGTGTTCTATCATATTTTTAAAATTTTTGATAGTTTGAAGGTTGTTTTGCCTGATACTAAGATTGCAACTCCTGCCTTCTTTTGTGATCCATTTGCCTTGAAACTCATTTTTCACCCTCTAATTTTGAGTTTGTGTGCCTCCCTTGTGGTGAGATGAGTTTCCTGGATGCAGCAAATAATTGGGTCATGGTTTTTCATCCAGTTTGCCATTCTAATCATTTCAGTGGTGCATTTAATCAATTCACATTTAGACTGATTATTGAAATGTGATTGTTTATCCTCATCATGAGGTTCTTATAAAATTTTTTGTGTGTTTGTTTTCTTTTAGCTTTTGGGTTGATGTATGTGTGTGTGATTTCAAACTTACTGTTGTGATATATTCTGTGTTGATTCTGTGTTCTGCTGTTGTCTTAGATGCACATGGTCACCAAATCACTCTATAAAAAAGATACCTGCACATGTATGTTTATTGCAGGATTGTTCACAGTAGCAAGAACATGAAACCAACTATGCTGCCCATCAAAAGAGGCCGGATTAAAAAAATATAGTACATATACATGGTGGAATATTACGCAGCCATAAAGAAGAGCAAATCATGAACTTCACAGCATTCTGGATGGACTTAGAGTCTATACTACTGACTGATCTTTCACAGAAACAAAGAACTGAATATCACATGTTCTCACTCATAAGCGGACCTTGAACTAGTATTGTAATACTTTAAGGAAATGATTGGCAGTAGTGGGAAACTGATGGGAGGTGGGTGGGGAAGCGGGATTGGCAGTAGTAGGAATCTGCCTAGGGAAGGGGGGGCCCAGCTCATTAACAAGGTTACCTGCATAATGAACATTTGTATACCTAACCCTGAGTTTTACCCCACATCTTTAAAATAAAAAAAGTACATGTTCATTCTTTTTTTTTCTTTCTTCTGTGCTTAATACCTTTTTAAGCATCTCCTTTAGAACTGCATAATCTTTTAGGGATTGGATGTCTAGGAAGGATTTTAATTCTCCATTGCTGATGAAGCTAAGCTTGGCTGGGTAGGAAATTCTTTGTTAAAATTGTATATCTTTGAGGACATTGAAATTAGAACTCCAATCCCTTCTAGCTTGTAGCATTAGGTCTGCTGCTATTCTGATTGGTTTTCCCCAGTAGGTAGTCTGACCTTTCTCTCTTGCTGCCTTTAGGATTTTTTCTTTTGTGCCCACTTTCTTTAGGCAAATTATTATGTGTCTAGAAGTTGGTCTTCTCATTTGATGTCTTGCAGGAGTTCTCTGTATCCCTTGTATTTGAATGGTCATATCTCTGGTGAGATGAGGAAAATTTTATTGGATAACCTCCTGGAAAACTTGCTCCACTATGTTCTCCATTTCCCTTTCTTCTTGTGGGATATCAATCAGGTATAGGTTCAGTCTCTTGATATAATAGAACGTCTGTTGGAGGCTTTTTTCTTTCTTTCTGAGTTTTCTTTCTATGTGTTTTTCAGATTGGTTAGTTCCATGTTTTGATCTTCAATTTCTGAGATTCTTTCTTCTGCTTGATTAATTCTGCTTTTCATTCTTGTCATCTTGGTATTTATTTCCTGGATGATACTCTTTATGGTCAAAATCTCTGTTACAAATTCTTTCAGTGTTGCATTTTATTTTTCTTGTGTGTTATTTACTCTTTCCACCCATTCTCTAATCCTTGTTGCATTCTGGGGCCAATTGTTGGTGACTTCCATTATTTGTGTTCTGAGGTCTGATTTTTGGGGTGTTTTCTATTTGTTACACTGGAAATTACCTGTGGCCTTTTGTTCATTTTTCCTCATTTGTGACAGATCTCTATTTTTTTCTCTTTAGTTCCATTATTCAGCGGCAGTGGGTGAGGCTTTCACTTTTGATGTTTGCTCAGCCCTCTCTTCTTCCCTGATCAGGACTCTAAATTTGTTCTATTTCTAGAACAAATGGGAAACTTTGCTTCTTGTAATGTTGAGTGTTGAATAAAGTGGAAGGTGAGGTGCTAGGACTCAGAAACTACTTGCAAATCACAATGTTCACTGATTGTGGTATGCGTTCCCTGAGACCCACTCCCCACCTCCACTCTATATGCTGATGTAATGGTTACATATGTATATTTGCTAAGTCCAAGATACAGTAACAGCAATGAAGAGAACAGAGAAAAGTAGAATAAAGTAAGACAGACAAAAATTAAAAAAAAATAAAAAATGAAAAAAAAACCCAGAACAGTGAAAGCAGAAACCAAAGCAGAAAAACAATTGAACACACACACACACACACACACACACACACACACACAAAACCCCCCAAAACAGCAGAAGAAAATAGGAAAATCAAACATGCACACACAGACACACACACACACACACACACACACACACACACAAAATGAAAGGAGAAGGAATGAGAAAAAAAAGAAAAAATTACAAATTCAAATCAAACGCTCACACATATATTCACACACACATTAAACTAAAAAAAGGGAATAACAAAAAAGCAAAAACAAACCAACAAAAAAACTGAAAGATGAACACTCAATCATTCATGTACACACATAAACAGAACAAAAAGCAAAAGAAGAATGTAAAAGAAAAAAAGGGGGAATGCAGAATGAACTCTCACATACACATACATGCAAAAAGAAAAGTGTAAAAAAAACTTTAAAAACTAGCAAGCAAACACACAAAAAACCCTGCCCTCTTGTGCTGTGTTCTTTAAGTGTTACTCTCAGCTGCTTTCTCTGCTGTCTTCTGCAGAGCTTTGGCCTCATTCACAGTCTCCCTAGTGTCTGGCCCAGGGAAGAAGGAGGGGGTGGTGAGGGTGGGTGAGGCTTCAGTCCTCCCTTCCCACTCTCATATGGTCAGTGGGATTCCCTCCAGTGGGGAGGTGTAGGATTGTCTCTTCCCCAGGTACTGGCAGGGTGAAGGGATACCCCAACCAGGCTTATTTTGAAGTAGAGTTCTCCTATTGTGGTTGATGTCAGGCTCCACCTGGGTTCATCCCTCTCAGTTGTGTCCCAGTCATGTGGGTCTGACATTCAGAGGATTGCTGGGGAGGAGGGGATCACCCACAGCTGATTCAGGTTAAGGAGTGGGGCGCCTGAGACTCAGCACTCACTCTGTCCCCAGAGTTTGTACTTTCATGATATTCCCTCTGGATCATGATCAACCCATGAGTAGTTAACCTGGTAGACACAGAGGTAGGTCTGTTGCTCTGTGGTGAGCAAGCTGGGACACTTCCCTGCCTAGTATTCAAGATGGTGGCAGTGTGCCTCTTTTGTCTTCTCCAGTGGGACTCTGCCTCTGGACTTGCTCTCTGTGCTCCCTCTGCAGCCCTTGCTGCCAGTGTCCAGCCAGGTGCTGCAGTGTTGAAGCAGAGCATGGAGCTGGCAGAATCTCCTGCTGCAGTGGTGAAGCCAAGCCTGGAGCCAGCAGTCTCTCCTGGCAGCATCTCCCCAGGAAGACCTTTGTTCTCCATTTTCATCTAATGCCATTTTGAAAGTTTTGTCCAGTACAATAAGAAAAGCATGGACCTGCCTCAACTTGGTAAGACCTCATCTCTACAATAAATCCAAAAATTAGACGGCATGCCTGTAGTTCCAGCTACTTGGAAGGCTGAGGCGGAAGGATTGCCGGAGCCCAGCAGGTCGAGGCTGCGGAGGCCACTGCACTCCAGTCTGGGCGACGGAGTGAGACTCCAACTCAAAAAAAAAGAAAAAAAGAAAAAGAAAAGCATGAACAGAGAAAACAAAGAGATAGATAATAGGGGAGAAAAGATATTAGGCTTCATTGCATTGTTGTAAAATAAGATGTCATCTCTAGAACAACTACAAAGAAAACAAGTAAAAAATATAGTAAAATAAAGGATGAAAGAATTAAAATAGTGCACTAGAAAATATCAATTTATTTAAAAAGATAAAATAATAGAAACAATGAGGAGAAAAAGATATAAGATATAGATAAAATGTTGCAAAAAGGAAGAAATAAATTCTTTATCAGTAATGACACTAAGTATAAATCGATTTAAAAGGCAGAAATGGGCAGAAAGGGTTTTTAAACAATATTAAACTATATGCTATATGCTGTCTATAAGTGTCTCACTTTAGATTCAAAGACACAAAGAGGTTGAAAGTGAAAGGATGGAGAAGGCATTTCACACACTCCAACCAAAGACGAGATGGAGAGATGGAGTGACCATACTAGTACCAGAAAAAACAGACACTGAGACAAAAATTGTTGAGAGACAAACAAAAAGGACATTATATGCTGATAGGAAAGTCAATGGATCAAAAAAGATTTTACAAATTTAAACATATGAGGGGAACCCAAAAAAGTCTGGAATTTATTTATTAAAAATTTTCTACTTATTCTTACATGTTTAAACTTCATTCACCTTCAAAGTATTCTCTGTTTAATGCCATACATCTATCAAGATGCTTTTTCCACCACTTAAAACAGGTTGTGACCTCATCAATTTTGATGCCTTTTAGTGCTTCTGTCATTTTTTGTTTCATGCCTTCCACATTGACAAAATGTTTCGCTTTGTTCAAGGACTTTTTTCATTCAGGGAAATAGTTCCAACAAAAAAGTCACTTGGGGTGAATAGGGAGGCTGGCATGGGGAGTCATGATGTTTTTGGCCAAAAACTGCTGAACACTCAGTGCAGTGTGGGCAGGTGCACCCATAAATCACCCATCATGCAATGGGCAAGCACTTTTAAAGAATCTCCAAAAAAAAAAAATTAACTGAAGTCAAACACAGCCTCTCACAACAGCCTCTCTCATACAATTATTTTTTGGAGGATCCCCTCATATACACACTTAACATCAAAGCCCCTCCTCCCCAAAATGAGGTAACAATGACAGAATCAAAGGAATAAAGGACAGTTCCAATGACAGTTGGAAACTTTAGTATGCCATTTTCATTAATGTAAAGGCCAACTAGACAGAAAGACAGCAAGAAAATAGAAGACTTGAACATCATACATATACTAGACCTAACACACATCTACAGATTACTTCAAATAGGAACAACACAACAAATATATATTCGTCTAAGGTGCACATGAACCATTCGCCAGCATAGTCCATGTATTAGGCCACAAAACAAGTCTTAATAAACCTAAAAACATTGAAATCATTCAAAGTATGCTATCTAAACACAAGGGAATGAAATTAAACATCAATGACAGGAAAAATTTTTGTAAAATTTACAACTATGTAAAAAATTACACCAAATCCCAAATAACCAATGGGAAAAAGAAGAAATCATACAGGAAATTTGAAAATTTTTTCAAATTAAAAAAATGACAACATAATATATTAAAATGTATAGAACCTAGCAAAAACAGTACTTAGCTGGAAGTTAGCAATTTTAAAAACCTACCTTAAAAAGAAGAAAGATTGCAAACAATAATCTACTTTTCTACTTAACACTACAAAAAGAAAAGCAAACTAAATTTAAAGTAAAAGAGCAACAGATGTTGGCACGGTTGAAGAGATAAAGGAACACTCATACACTGTTGGTAGGATTGTAAATTAGTTCAACTTCTATGAAAAACAATATGGAAATTTCTCAAATAACTAAAAATGCAATTACCATTCAAACCAGCAATCTCCCTACTAGGTGTTTACCCAAAGAAAAATAAATCATTATATAAAAAAGATACCTGTACTTGTGTGCTTATTGCAGTATTAATATCAAAATCATGGAACCGACCTAAATGCCCACCAACAATTGATTGGATAAAGAAGATGTGGTATGCATATACTATGGATTCCTGCACAGCCTTTAAAAGAAGGAAATCGTGTCATCTGCAGCAGCATGATAGGAGCTGGAGAACATCGTCTTAAGTGAACTAACTCAGAAACTGAAAACCAAACAATGCATATTCACACACTGACATGCAAAAGCTAAATGGCCACAAATATGGAAATAATAGACACTGGGGACACTGAACAAAGGAAGGAGGTAGGAAGGAAGGTCAGGGATCAGAAATTACCTATTGAGTATAACGTTCACTATGTGGGCAATGGGTCACCCGAAGCCCAATCTGTACCACCACACAATATGTCCATGTAACAAACATGCGCTTGTACCCACTGAATCTAAAATTGAATTAATTTAAGAAATATTTTAAAAGAAAAAGAGCAAACTAAATTTAAAGCAAGGAGATGGAAGAAAGATTAGAACGAGATCAGAGCATAGATAAACACAATAGAGAATAGAAACTTATGGAGAAAATCAACAAAATAAAAAATGGTTCTATGGGAAAAATTTTTTTAAAAGAGTCCATACAAATGGAAGGAATTTATGCTCTTTCATTTTTGATTTTAGTAATTTGAGTTCTTTTTGGTTTTTGTCAGTCTAGCTAACAGTTTGACAATTTCATTCTTGTATTGAGATATGAGTATGTATTTTTAGTACGTAGGGAATTATTATATTCTTCCCAAATAAAACCTGACACAGAAGACCTGGTGAGGTTACCTGGCATAGTCCTTCTTAAAATCTGGAGTACTAGTTCTTTAATGGAAGACTAGTTTTTTAAAATATTTGTCCACTTTGCTGTGGATAAGTTCTTCTATTTTAAAAAAATGACTTAAGAAGGGAAGTAATCTTTTACTATATTCAACAAATATAGAACTACTCTGTGAAATTGCTGTAAAATTTTCTACAAACTTACTTTCAACTTCCTTATCTCATTTTGGACCAGTGCACAGATAGGCCAGAGGCCAACACTTAGTGTTGCACTGGTCTAGTAGCATTGTCATTTTTCTTTACAGATCTATATTTTTCAATTATAGCATAGATGGCATTACCCTTAAAACTAATGCAGAACACAAATTATTTACTTATTAATTTGCTTTTATTTTAGAGTTGTAAGGTACACGTGTAAGTAAATTATGTGCAGGTGAGGTTTAGGCTTCTAGCAAGCTCTCTCTCCTGCCGATACTAGACGGCACCCAATGGGTGGTTGTGTGCCTCTCATCCTCCTTCTCTCCCTCCCCTAATTAGCAGCACCCAGAGTCAGTTGTTTCCATCTGTGTGCTTTTATGCCCAATGTTTAGGACCTGCTTATGAGTGAGAGAATTTGGTTTTCAATTTTTTGTTTCTGTGACAGTTCACTTAGAACGATGGTCTCCAGCTGCATCCATGTTGCTTCAAAGGACATTATTTTGTTCTCATTTATGGCTGCATAGTACTTCATCATATATATGTACCACATTTTCTTTATCCAGGCAACTTTTGATGGACATCTGGGTTGGCTCCATGTTTTTGTTATTGTGAATGGTATGGAAAAAAATATTTGCAAGTTATGCGTTCAGTAAAGTCCTAACATCCAAGATCTACAAGGAAGTCAAACAAATTGACAGGAAAAACAACAACAACAACAACAACAACAACAAATAACTCCATTAAAATGTGGGCAAAGGATATAAACAGATACTTCTCAAAGGAAGCCATCAGCAAATGTATAAAAATATGCTTAGCTTCACTAATCATCAGAGAAATGCATATCAAAACTACAATGAGATATCACCTTACACCTGTCAGGATGGCTATTACTAAAAAGTCAAAAAATAGCAGGTGTTGGTGAGGCTGCAGGGAATTCTTCTTCACTGTTTATGGACACATAAGCAAGTTCTGCATTCGTGGAAAGCAGTGTGGCATTTTCTCAAACAACTAAAAATTGATCTACCATATGATCCAGCAAACCCACTTTTGGGAGTATACTCAGAGGAACATAAATCTGTCTACCAAAATTATACCTGCACATGTATGTCATTGTAGTAAAACACAGCTTTTAAGAGAACCATCCTTTCTCCCTTATTTGTAGCAAGGGAAGAGTGGAAGGTTTTGCTTCCAAGGCTGACTATTGGTAGAAAAAGAGATGTATTAAAAATAAGAAGCAGAGCTGGTGGCATTGTCCTTCTCACGAAAATAAAGTCTCAAATGCTTTAACCTGAGCATACAATTAAAAATTGATTGCCAATAACATTTTCTAATCACCTCACACTATGGTTGATTTAAAATCTTTTCTATAAATTCAGTGACTAGACTCCCTCTTAAATGATTTCTATTTTTTCTGCAAATGGTCCATGCTTTCCCATCTCTTTCTATGCTTTGTAATTTTCTATTGAAAACTAGACATTTTTTACATTTACTTTTTTTTTTTGAGTTGGAGTCTCACTCCGTCGCCCAGACTGGAGTGCAGTGGCCGCTCCTGGCCACCGCAGCCTCGACCTGCTGGGCTCCAGCGATCCTTCCGTCTCAGCCTTCCGGGTAGCTGGAACTACAGGGCCGTGCTACCACGCCCGGCTAATTTTTTGATTTATTGTAGAGATGAGGTCTCGCCAAGTTGCCCAGGTGGGTCTCGAACCCGCGGGCTCAGGCAACCCACTCACCTCAGCCTCCCAAAGGAACGGGATTACAGGCTGAGTCATCGAGCCCGGCTACATTTACATTTTTAGTGTGCAAGATATCATCACCCGTCAGGATGCATTTTCCACAGTATAACTCCTTATTTTAGCTTTAAAATCATTTGGAAGTTATTTAAATCAAACAGGAAACTATAAAGGAGGGAAACTTGGGGAGTATTTTTCTATTTGACAAAGAAAATAAAACAGTAATAATGAATATGTCTACCATTACAGATTAATAAATAATGCATATCTTCCCCCTTAGAAAGAAGTATGTACTGTGTTTTAGAAAGTGTTTCTTTAGAAAATTAGACATTTTGGACCTCCCATATGACCCCGCAAGCCCCCTACTGGGAATATACCCTGAAGAACTCAAATCACTCTATAAAAAAGATACCTGCACACGTATGTTTATCACAGCATTGTTCACAATAGCAATAACCTGGAAGCAACCATGCTGTCCATCAAAAGAGGACTGGATTAAAAAAATGTGGTACATATACACAATGGAATACTACGCAGCCATAAAAAAGAACAAAATCATGAATTTTGCGGCAACCTGGATGGAACTAGAATCTATAATACTGAGTGACCTCTCACAGAAACAAAGATTTGAGTATCACATGTTCTCACTCATATAGTGAACCTTGAACATCCAATGTAATACTATAAGAAAATGACTGACAGTGGTGGGAAACTATGGGGAAGGGAGGGGAAGGGAGATGGAATTAACAGTAGTCAATATCTGTCTGGGGACGGGGAGACACCTCTTATCAACAAGGGTGCCTGAACGAAGCATATTTGTATATCTAACCCTTAACTGTACCCCACAATATCATAATAAAAAATACTGATTATTATTTTTAAA